>SJYV01053323.1:697828-744275 GCA_006410875.1 Neotragus pygmaeus
ACTGTGGCACACAGCCGGATCCTCAGTTAAGGAGGACCGCAGCACACAGCCCTGAAATCTGTGCAGGGCGACCTGGGTACAGATCTCGGAACTCGTCGCTAGCCGACCGCGGAACACAGTCTGGACCTCAGCGCAGGGCGACCATGGCAAACAGGATGGAATTCGTTTCCAGCCGATGGCGGAACACATCCTGGACCTCGGCATAAGGGGACCACGGCACACAGCCCGGACCTCGGCAAAGGGGGACCGTGGCACACAGCATGGACCTGGGTAGATGGGGACCACGGCACACAGCCCGGACATCAACGCAGGGCGACTGTGGCACACAGCCTGTACCTTGGGAGATGGAGACCACGGCACACAGTCCGGACCTCGGCTCAGGATGACTGCAGCACACATTTCGGATCTCATCGCAGGGTGACCACTTCACACAGCATGCACCTCAGCACAGTGCGATCGTGGCACACAGGCCATACCACAGTGCCGGGAGACTGCGGAACACAACCCGAACTTGAGTGAAGGGTGACCACAGCACACAGCTCAGAAATCTGTGCAAGGTGACTGTGNTCATCGGTCTGGCCCAGGAGCCTACCTCAGCTGTCTTCTGTTGCTAGACTGGTGGTCAGGAGGCATCAGCCTGGAGTCCTATCTCTCTGTCGGTTGAGTGGCTGTCAGATATCCATGCCACCATGTTGCTCCTCCTGTCCTGAGGTGGCCCAACCTGTCCACCTGCTTCTTTCCTCCTTTCAGAGCTGCCCTTTGCATCTCTTCTGTGGTTTCCAGAATTTACTGTCACACTGGGAGTCGAGGAACAGAGAGAAGTGAGTCTACACCTTCTAGTCTAGACCCCAAGTCTGATCTCCTCCAAGAGCCTTTTATTAACTAAACCCAACTGCCAATGGGAGAATAAAAAGGCGTGTCAGTGCAATCCATAAAGACAGCCTTGGCGGTCTAGTGGCTAAGACACTGAGCTTCCAATGCAGGAAGCGTGGGTTCGATCACTGGTCAGGGAACTAGGATCCCACATGCTACCTGGCCACAGCCAAAAAAATAAAAAGTCAACTTCCCAGAGCACAGAAGAAGGGTGAGGAGTGGACTCGGATAGACAAGCAGAGAAGATCCAGTGCAACTACGATGTTCTAGAGAAAGTAAAATCAAAACATTTTAAATATGCAAAGAGTATTTACCTGTCCCATAAGGACTTCCCTGGTGGCTCAGATGGTAAAGGGTCTGTCTGCAATGTGGGAGATCTGGGTTCAATCCCTGGGTCGGGAAGATTCCCTAGAGAAGAAAATGGCAACTCACTCCAGTGCTCTTGCCTAGAAAATCCCATGGACGGAGGAGCTTGGTGCAGGCTACTGTCCATGGGGTCACAAAGAGTCGGACACGACTGAACAGCTTCACTTTCACTTTCCTTTAAGTATAAGTGTTAGTCGCTCAGTCATGTCTGACTGTGACCCTATGGACTGTAGCCCGTCAGGCTCCTCTGTCCATGGGATTCTCCAGGCAAGAATACTGGAGTGGGTTGCCATTTCCTCCTCCGGGGGATCTTTCTCATTGAGAGCAGATTCTTTACCATCTGAGTCACTGGGGGAAGCCCTACCCTATCCCACACTCTCTTTAAAAGAATATTATCTGAAGAAGGAAGGTAACTTCAGAAGGAAGGGTGGAAATTCAAGAAAGTGAGACAGGAAATGAATAAAATAAGTTGGTGTAGTTAATTAAACATTTGTTAACCACCCAGAGACCTAACTCTGGGATTTTAGAAAGAAAATACAAAGACCTTAGATAAAACAAGAAATACAAAAACAAAAACAAAACAAGGAATACAAGGAATGGTTCCCTGAGTAATTAAACTGCAATGTTGTCCCAGTCTTGTTCTGAGGTAGACAGTAGTCTCAGATAACTTTAGACACTGTTGGAAAATTTGAGGAAGATTCTCTGATGGTCCAGTGGTTAAGAATCCACCTTCCACTTCAGGATGTTCAATTCCTGGTTGGGGAACTAAGTAAGATTCCATATGCCTCATGGCAGCTAAGCCCAGGAGACAGAATGAAGATCCCATGTACCTCAACAAAAACCTAATACAGCCAAATAAATAAGCTAGTTAAATAAAAACAATCCTTGTTCATTAAAAAAAGAAAACTTCTGATCATAATGGATGTTAAAAAACTTAAGGCAACTACTAAAAAAACAGCTACTTAACATATAGTTTCAGTCACATATGCAAGGGAAATGGGAATTATAGAAATGTTTATCAGTCTTAAAGAAGGCAGGTAAAAAGGAAAGGGAAGAGAAACACAGCCAAAAGAGATGGCAAAGGTACAGAAAACAACAAAATTCTGTAAAGCAATTACCCTTCAATTTAAAAAGAAATAGAAATGTTTTAAAAGCTTAATAAATTATAAAAAAAAAATTTTAAGCTCCATCAAGTAGATGGCGGAGAAGGCACTCCAGTACTCTTGCCTGGAGAATCCCAGGGACGGAGGATGCTGGTAGGCTACAGTCCATGGGGTCACTGAGGGTCGGGGACGACTGAACGACTTCACTTTCACTTTTCACTTTCATGCATTGGAGAAGGAAATGGCAACCCACTTCAGTGTTCTTGCCGGGAGAATCTCAGGGATGGGGGAGCCTGGTAGGCTGCTGTCTCTGGGGTCGCACAGAGTCGGACACAACTGAAGCGACTTAGCAGCAGCAGCAGCAAGTAGATGGATGAGAAAATTTAAAAAAAGAAAAATGATAAAGGTAAAACACCTGTTATTCGCTGTCGTGACTATTCTAATGGGCAAACCATTCAGTTCCACAAAATACAATGAACTGAAGGCGTATCACGTATAACCTGCTTTTTATTCAAATAGCTTTAAAGAGTTAGGCAGCTTTGGTTTTTCATGAAAATTGATAATTAACCAGCTCTGTGGAGGATACTGATGGGGGTAGGGGTGGTTAAAAATCAATCGCTGGAAAAGCTGTGCCCGCCGCCCCCGTCCTCTTTCCCCGGCCACCCTCCCACCCACCTTAAACCCTGGACCTTCCAACACAATCCATTCCTGCACTCGTTCTCTCCTTCCTTTCAGGCCTCTGAGCCAAGCACTTGCTCTGCCTCAGGAAAACAAAACAAAAGAAAAAAGGGGGTGAGGAAGACAATAATTAGGAAACTCTTTTGCTAGAATTTTTCAAATCAATAAAATCACCTGTAGCAGTGGCTATGGCTGAACCATCTTTAAATCCTCAGGACTTAGCATAATAGTGACCCCGAAGTTAAGAATATAAGGAGAGAGGGAAGCCTGGGAAGCTGGGAGGGAGGGTGAGCAGGAGAACCAATAATCATTTCCTGTGCACTCGCTGCCTGCCTCTCAGTGAGGAGACGGAACGTCCCAGTCACGGCGTTAACATCTGGGGGTCCACATCTGGGGGTCCACATCCGATGGTGCCCACGGCCTCAGCTCCATCCGCCGGGATCCGGCATGCCCTGGACCAGACAGAAGCGCTGAGCCACGGCGCACTGGTACGGCTTCGTCCGGAGTCTTGGCCACTCAGGCGGCTACCACAGAACACCACAGACCGAGTGGCTTACAAATAACAGAAACCTATTTCTCATAGTTTTGGAGGCGGGGAACTCCAAGGTCAAGGCACCAGCAGATTCGATGTCTGATGAGAGCCTGCTCCCTGGTACACAGCCTTCCACTCTCTGCGTCCACAAGGCAGAGGACCCAGGAGCTCTCTGAGTTCTCTCTCATACAGGAGAGAGCTCCATCCTCCTGACCTAAGCACCTTCCAAGGGCCCCTCCTCCAAACACCCTCGCTTTGGGGGCTGGGATTTCACCACAGGATTTGGGGGGGAGACAGACATCCCGTCTAAAGTAGCCCGCACTGGTCCCCCCTCCGTCCACTAGGGCAGAGCGCATCAGGGTCGCGGAGCAGTGACAGCCCTGACAGAATTCCGTCACTGCTCTTCCTCTCCCTCTCGCGCAGGGTGAGAAGGCGACACCGGGAACTGGCTTGAGCGTGTCCTCAGTCACCCCTGCTCAGTCTCAGGACCCGTACCTGACTCAGGTGGACGTCCTTTTAGAGCCTAACCCGAGGGCGCGCCCTCAGGGCCCAGCACACAAGCAGAGCGGCACAGTATTTTATCAAATGAACGGGATAGTAGGGTCCTAAACGAAGGAACAGCTGATAAGAACTGAAATCAAACTGAGTCAAAGAACCTCAAAACCGTGGCAATTTCAAAATTGTAAAATGGTGTTGGAGAAGACTCTTGAGAGTCCCTTGGACTGCAAGGAGATCCAACCAGTCCATCCTAAAGGAGATCAGTCTTGGGTGTTCTTTAGAAAGAATGATGCTAAAGCTGAAACTCCAGTACTTTGGCCACCTCATGCGAAGAGTTGACTCATTGGAAAAGACCCTGATGCTGGGAGGGATTAGGGGCAGGAGGAGAAGGGGACGACAGAGGATGAGATGGCTGGATGGCATCACTGACTTGAGGGACGTGAGTCTGAGTGAACTCCGGGAGTTGGTGATGGACCAGGAGGACTGGTGTGCTGCAGTCCATGGGGTGGCAAAGAGTTGGACACAACTGAGCAACTGAACTGAACTGAACTGAAGCTTTAGGAAAAAGAATTTTTAAAAACCTTCTGTGTAACAGTAAATATATGATAGGTACATTTAAAACATACAAATGTAATTTTCTGAGATAGCTCTATATCCTTAGTGAATTCATTAAATTTTCTGGATATCATTTTTTAGCACATCTAGGTCTGAAAACTAAGATTCTTTGAACATCTCTGCCAAGTATGAGAAAATACATTAGGAATGGCTCCCAGGTCCACTTAAAGACACACCTGCATGACAGAGGTAAGGCCACTTTGTTACAAAAATGACTGACACTTGGACAGCCAGTTTGCACATCCATTGTAAGAACTTATTCATCCTCCTTGAAGTGAACTGGAATTTTCCAGGCTAAAGAGGTTCAAGAATATCTTACTTGAGGTTCCAAATTCACCTAGCCACCAGGTATGCTCACCTCTGTGCTGGGAGGTTTTTTCCCCCATCTTAGGAGTTATAAAGTGAAATAGGGAAGAGTAATGAGATAAATCATCTGATCTTAAAAAAAAAATTGCTCAAAAGTGAACAAAAATAAGAGCCTGCAAATTTTATCTGTGTGCCTCCATCAATAACTTCTCTTTTAACCCTCACAACAACCCCATGAGGTATTATTATTATTGTCATCATTTCATGGGTAAAAAGATGAGATTCATCTCTTTTCATTTCCTAAGGCCGCTATCACAAATTATTATAGACTGGGTAGCTTAAACCAACAGGAATTTCTCTCACAACTCAAAGAGTGTCAGCATTCACCACATGTCGCTAAGGAATTGGTTTTATGGGCAGAAGAGAAAATAGCTTTTAGACTGAGAAATTATAAAATACATAGTGTAAGAAAAATAATTCTACTGGTAATGTACACATGCTGAGTGTGAAGAAGCAAGAAGCAGAGCGCCTCAGTGGACATCAGTCACAACAGCCTAGTGAGACCCAGTCTTTGCTAAGGCAGTGCCCGTGGCATTAGGGGGAAAAGAAATAGTCATTCAGTTATGTCTGACTCTTTGCAACCCCATGGACTGTAGCCCACTAGGCTCCTCTGTCCATGGGATTCTCCAGGCAAGAATACTGGAGTGGGTAGCTATTCCCTTCTCCAGGGGATCATCTTGACCCCGGGATTGAACCCAGGTCTCCTGCACTGGCAGGCAGATTCTTTACGACTGAGGCACCAGGGAAGCCCTTAGCACAGTGTAGGCCATCCGTAAACATTTGCTGACTATAAATGAGGGAAGAGCTAGACACTCTATGTGTGTGTTCTTTTTGGAATGTTTCTTGGGTATTTATTACTCACTCACGGGATACAATTCTGTGATAGGTACTATCATTATTCCCATTTTACAGAAGGAGAAACTGAAGCAAAGAGAGGTTAAGATACTTCCCCAAGGTCACACAACTGAGTAGTTACACTGGGATTCAAACCAGGACAGAGTCCACGCCTTTCACCACTGGCCAAGCTGCCACCTAGTAGATGAAAAATTTGAGCCCTGGTCAGCTGAAAGTCCAAAGTCAAATGGCTAGTAGATGATGGGCCCAGAGGATACCCTACCTGCTTTCAGGGAAAAACTGAAAACAGGGCCCCACAGGAAAGCCGAGTGTCTTTTTATGTGAGCAGTGTGATCACCAGCTTCCAGCAAGAGGTTGCAGAGCCAGTCTCAGGGCTCCTGTAGTTCTTTACTGCGTGTGTTTATGAGCCAGCTTCCTTCCCACCGCTGCAGTCGAAGACTGGATCCCAGGGTGGGGCTCATGGCCTATTCTGCCCTGCCCCCACAGCCTGCCAGAGTGCCTGGTGCTGAAATGACACTCAGACAAGAGTCTACCGAAAGGGGGAGGGGAGGACAATCTTTTTGTTTGTTTTTTGCTTTTTTGGCTGCACCATGCCGCAAATGGGTTCTTAGTTCCCTGACCAAGGATCGAACCTGTGCCCTGTGCAGTAAAAACAGAAAGTCTTAACCACTGGACTGCCAGGGAAGTCCCTTTTTCCTTTTTGTTTTTTGTTTTTGTCAAGCGGAGAACAATCTTATTAAACCCAACTACCATTTATGACAACAGATCAAAGTCACAGCTTGATGTATCTGTAAGTCTATGAATCCCCAATCAATCTTAGAATTGTAAGTTTACCTCCTCCAAACTCACAGTTTGATCTCATCACATTTATTATCCTCATGGAAGAGGTAACTACAGCCGAAAAGTTGAGTAGTAATTATCTAATGTATAAGTCCTCTGTACATAGCATGAGTATTCAGTCAAATAAACAAATGTGATCATTGTGACTATTTACAAGGCAGCAAGGCTACCCACTCCAGTATTCTGGCCTGGAGAATTCCATGGACTGTATAAGTCCATGGGGTTGCAAAGAGTCAGACTGAGAAAGACTGAGTGACTTTCACTTTCACCATTTGCAAGTTCCAGCTAGTGCACTGCACCAGCAACCCAAATGCCGCAAGTGGGCACACAAAGCACGAGCTGGGCATGGACTGGGTCCAGGTAAACCTTGCCTTATGAAGGATGGCAGTGGACAGGTCTGGATAGGCAGGGAGTTATGAATTTCTTGAAATCTCATGCAGAATTTTGTGTGCTTACACACTGTGCCTTTTTCTGGGGAAATGATTGGTGGGATTTAATACAACCTCAAAGAGCTACTTGAGTGAAACAACAAAACCAGAACTACGGCTTCAGTGTCTTTGCTTACTGNTTGAAATCTCATGCAGAATTTTGTGTGCTTACACACTGTGCCTTTTTCTGGGGAAATGATTGGTGGGATTTAATACAACCTCAAAGAGCTACTTGAGTGAAACAACAAAACCAGAACTACGGCTTCAGTGTCTTTGCTTACTGATGGTAAGATCGTGTTTCCCTTCCAGGCACCAAATGAGAAAGAACTACAAGGACCCCTTGGTATAAACAGAAATGCTTCAGGGCCTCTCGTGGATGAAGAAGGTGAGAGAAAGGAGATGAATCTGGGAAATATAATAACCTGATAGATGTGAGGCTGTGTGCAAAATTTGGTGCTAAGGGGCTAATTGCTTCTATTTCCCTAATTAGTTATTTTCTTAAGAGCTGAACAAAATTGAGTCTTTTCAAGTACATTTTTTGAGAAAAGGGAGCTTGAATTAGATGAAGGAGCCAATTTGGCCATATGCCTACCTACTTCAAGACCATTCTGCCACCCTTTACCTAATGTACTAAGGGGGGCGGGGGGAACTGGTGAAAACATTACTCAACTCTGTTAACTTATTTTTTCAGCAGAAATATATTACATAAACCGTCTCCAGTTCTTCCCTCTCCCCCTGTCAAGCAGTAAGCAGAATCCAGGCCCTAGAATATTATAAAGAATAGATGGAGGACTTCCTTGGTGGTCCAGAGGTTAAGAATCCGCCTGCCAAGCAGGGGACTCGAGTTCAATCCCTGGTCCGGAAATCCCACATGACACAGAGCAACTAAACTCTTGGATCTCAACTATTGAGCCTGTGCTCTAGAGCCCGGAAGCCGCAACTGCTGAGGCCGCGTGTCCTGGAGAAGCCACGACAATGAGAAGCGCATGCGCACTGCAATGAAGCGTAGCCCCCGCTCGCGGCCACCAGAGAAAGCCCACGCACAGCAAAGAAGACCCAGCACAGCCACAAATAAATAAATTAATTAATAATACTAAAACGGTTAAAAATGTATATATGTGCATACCTGAGTCACTTTACAACAGAGATTGGTACACCGTTGTAAATCCACTATACTTCAATTTTAAAGAAGAAAGAAAAAAGAGGACGAGATGTAATGATAAGTGCTAATCAATTATTGTGCAGGGGAGAGAGAGAGAAATAGTAACTAATACATCTTAAAAAAAAAAAAAAAGAAATAGATGGACTAAGATCAGTATTCTCTTTAAAAATGGCCCTGGGGCTTGAAGGAGAAAGGTTCATAAAGAACCAGCAGGAGAAAGTGGGAAGTTTGAACGTTTCCCAGGAAGTACTTCTCCTTACTGAACTTCTCTAGCTATTATATCTAAGTTTGGCTACTGGTCATATAAATAAATAAAGGCAAATAGTGTCACTCCACTCTCTTGAGAAAACTCCAAATTCTGTGTAATTACAGGCCAGGCGACAGATAACACCAGGTTAGGGGCTAGAGACTGTGTTTGCTTTTTTTGTTATCATCTGTCACAATTTGCTGGGAAGGTAAGAAAACACTGCTGTTTATCTGGGTTCATGGCAATCTCTGACTCCAACTTTCAGAAACTTCAAGGTTTGACTGTGACCATGTTGGCAGCGTCTAATAAATTGCTTTGTAAATGAAGCAGACAACGCTGACTGATTATGTTTTACAATACAGCGTTAGTGAAAAAAGAAAGATTTTCTTCCCCTAAGTTGAATTTTAGGTTCATATGTGTGCCTTTTTCCCCTCTCAAAAAAACAATAAAAATTAGGTCAGTTTACATATATAAGCTAGTCCATAAAATCTGGGATGCAGAGATAAAAATTTTTTGTATGCATGGAATACACAATGTCATGTACGTTTGCTTGGGTTCAGACTTTAAGGACACGCTATGTAAGGTGTTAGAATGACAATGAAATGTGAACCAATTGAAATTCTGAAAGCCTGGCATCCAAGCGACAACTTGGGTGTGGGTCGGAGCAGTAAAAACAGACTAAGGTGATCATTTAAGCCTCCCAGCTTCTATGTTGCCTTCAACTATCTGAACGAATGAAGCCAGGAGAATCTCAGTGCCTGTGTTATCATGCGTTAGTTGCTGATATGAATGCCTGCATTGTAGGAGAGATGGCTCTCTTCAAACCAAGATATATTACTTGACTCTTGAGCAGAGTCACAAATATTTACATGCAAAGAAATAAACAAGAAACACCCAAATCAAACCAGGCCCACTCCCTGCTGTTTTATTTTAGATCTTTCAGCACAGAGAGCACTTCCTGACTCTGAAGACTCTAGTGTGAACCAAGAAAGCCCTCAGAAGAGAGCACACGCAGGGTAAGGATGGACGTAGGAACGACAATCAAGGTGACCAGAGGACCCGGATACTTAAATGAGAGTTTCACATTAAGCTTTACAAAGTTCATATAACTGTACAACTGCGGATGTTCTATCAGATAAAAAGAAGAAATAGGGACTTCCCTGGTGGTCCAGTGGTTAAGAATCTGCCTTGTAATGCAAGGGACACCGGTTCAATCCCTGGTCCAGGAAGATCCCTCATGCTGCTGAGCAACAAAGCCCATGTGCCACAACTAATGAACCTGAGCCCTAGAGCCCTTGAATCACAACTGCTGAGCCCATGAGCCACAACTGCTGAAGCCGACACACTCCAGAGCCCCAGCTCTGCAACACGAGAAGCCACTGTAATGAGAAGCCCACAAACGGCAGTGAAGAGCAGCCCCTGCTCACCACAACTAAAGAAGGCCAGCATGCAGCAATGAAGACCCGGCACAGCCAAAAAATAAATAAATCTTAAAAAAAAAAAAAAAAAGACCCAGCAGGATGCAACTAAGCCCAGAGGCAGTGGAATATTCTTTTAAAAAAAAAAAAAAAACACTGAAAAAAAATTTTAAGTCATATATTAGAGGTAAAGACCCAAATTCCTTCCCATGTTTTAAAATAATGTCTAAGTGGTTTGCGTCTGGCATGGTTCTTACCTTAGGCACTTTCTCTAGCAACCTAATCCAGTGAGAAACATTCTGTGAAAAATAATTTACTATCCAGAAAGTTTTCCTGTTTCCAAGATAAGAAAGCCTGTTCTGCCGTCCTGGGCGGGCAAGGGCTGTTTAAGTTACTAGATAACAAAGTTGTTATTGATTCTATTATTTTTACTCTTCCTGATTCCCTGCAGTCCAAAGGGAGTTTGTCAGACTAAGAATGATTTTTATAAAAAGGAGTAGTTGTTATTGTTGTAACTGGCCTCATTGTGACAGATGGGATCTCAGTGTTTTCTCACCGCTCTTTACTCAGGAGCCAGGAGAACAGAAAGCAAACAACCAAGAAACCAACACACTCACGGTAATCTGGATTTCTCAGAGCTGAGCCAGACCACTTGGAAATCAAACACCAGCCTCCTCCTGAATGCCCCTTTTAGCCTGTGGTTATTGACCAGCCTAACATTCCCTTATCACATGTGCATGTGGGCAGAATTAAATGGAATTAGCTGCAAATTATATAAAATTCATTTACCTTTAAAGGAAGCTATTTGGTTATGTTCGGCGTAGGGAACGTAAGGCATTAAGACACAAGTTAATGGTACCGCCTGGAGATGGATCAATCTGCTTTGGTTTTATTGTCTCCTTTTATTTGCCCTTGTGGGTTAGCTGCTGTGGCTAGAAATGCTCAGCTCAAGTTCTCTGAGCCCACACTGGAGCCATGTTAACACCCTAAGTAGAATCCCACTCTTTCTAAAGAACTCAGTGTGTAAGCGTAAGTGTGATAATAAAGTAAGGTCACGATGATTCTTTCCAAATCTTTACTCAAGTAAAGAAAGAATGAATGGAGACTTCTTTAGTGACCCAGTGGTTACGAATCTGCCTTGCAGTACAGGGGACATGGGTTTGATCCCCGGTCAGGGAACTAAGATCCCACATTCCGATGGGCAACTGAGCCCAAGTGCCACAACTAGAAAGCCTGAGGGCTGCAACGGACGACCCTCCATGATGCAACTAAGACCCGAGGCAGCTAAATAAATAATTTTTAAAAAAAGAAAAGAAAGAATGAATGTGCAAGAGAGAAAGGAAATCTATGAAAATGTTTAGGATTTGCATGTATGCTGTCCATGCAGAGATTCAAATAGCATGCCTTCTGCACTGACCTGAGCTTTTTCCATATATTTCCTTACTTTCATCTCCTGACAGTCTTACGACACAGATTTTATTTGTAATTTTAATTTGAATGTCCGTGCTTCATGCTTGTTAAAACTTTTAAGAGTATCTATAAGCTTCCATAGAGCCAATAAACTATAGTTTAAGTGACTGTAGTTGCTCAGTGGTGTCTGACTCTTTGAGACCCCTATGGACTGTAGTCCTGTTAGGCTTCTCTGTCCATGGGATTCTCCAGGCAAGAATACTGGAGTGGATAGCCATTCCCTTCTTCAGGGGATCTTCCTAACCCAGGTCTTCCGTATTGCAGATGGATTCTTCACCATCTGAGCCACTAGGGAAGCCTAGGAGAATAATCCTGGATGTGTTTAAAAATGCAGATTCCCAAGGCCCATCCCCCACCATGTGGTTATTCAGTAGGTCGGGACTATGCTCAGAAATGACATGTTATAAGCATCTCAGTGATTTCACACATACAGTTCGTGAATCACCCTTCCAGGAACACTGAACCCGTGTGATTTCATTGATTGGCGGCAGTCTATACCTCTGTGAGATTTGCCTAAAGATAGAATGTTTCCATATGTAATTGGGGAAAATAAACGTATTCAAATACAGCTTATTTCTGCATGAGGATACATTGATAAGAGACACCTACCGTGGGAAGAATTACTAAGGGGCAAACTCGGTGGGGCTAAGACCACAGTCAAACAAGAAGCCTTTACTTTAATCACTGCCAGAGAAGGCACGAATCAGCCTCAGGCAACCAAGACTGAGGGTCTCAGCCGTGTGTGCTGAGCCTGGAGCTGACTCTCTCATATCCCTCCCCATAGATTTCCAATTTGAACACTTTTGTCTGCATCTTAGATTTGGGTGACAAGCAGAGGAAACACAAGGGTGTTTCTACAGCCTCACAAAGAAGACCAGGGTTGCAATGATCATCTTCATGACCTGGAGGAGGCAGAAATGAAGCAGGATTCCAGGCCTGCCTCAGTCCAGACAGTAGAATCCTCCTCTGGAATCCTCCTCTCTTGGACCATGGGTGCGTTTCCTCTGAGTGTGTGAGAGCAGCTTAGAAATGGAAAGTGAAAATGTTGGTCACTCAGTCATGCCCCTCTCTGCAACCCCATGGACTCTAGCCCGCATGGCTCCTCTGTCCATGGGATTCTCCAGGCAATAANAGCAACCTAATCCAGTGAGAAACATTCTGTGAAAAATAATTTACTATCCAGAAAGTTTTCCTGTTTCCAAGATAAGAAAGCCTGTTCTGCCGTCCTGGGCGGGCAAGGGCTGTTTAAGTTACTAGATAACAAAGTTGTTATTGATTCTATTATTTTTACTCTTCCTGATTCCCTGCAGTCCAAAGGGAGTTTGTCAGACTAAGAATGATTTTTATAAAAAGGAGTAGTTGTTATTGTTGTAACTGGCCTCATTGTGACAGATGGGATCTCAGTGTTTTCTCACCGCTCTTTACTCAGGAGCCAGGAGAACAGAAAGCAAACAACCAAGAAACCAACACACTCACGGTAATCTGGATTTCTCAGAGCTGAGCCAGACCACTTGGAAATCAAACACCAGCCTCCTCCTGAATGCCCCTTTTAGCCTGTGGTTATTGACCAGCCTAACATTCCCTTATCACATGTGCATGTGGGCAGAATTAAATGGAATTAGCTGCAAATTATATAAAATTCATTTACCTTTAAAGGAAGCTATTTGGTTATGTTCGGCGTAGGGAACGTAAGGCATTAAGACACAAGTTAATGGTACCGCCTGGAGATGGATCAATCTGCTTTGGTTTTATTGTCTCCTTTTATTTGCCCTTGTGGGTTAGCTGCTGTGGCTAGAAATGCTCAGCTCAAGTTCTCTGAGCCCACACTGGAGCCATGTTAACACCCTAAGTAGAATCCCACTCTTTCTAAAGAACTCAGTGTGTAAGCGTAAGTGTGATAATAAAGTAAGGTCACGATGATTCTTTCCAAATCTTTACTCAAGTAAAGAAAGAATGAATGGAGACTTCTTTAGTGACCCAGTGGTTACGAATCTGCCTTGCAGTACAGGGGACATGGGTTTGATCCCCGGTCAGGGAACTAAGATCCCACATTCCGATGGGCAACTGAGCCCAAGTGCCACAACTAGAAAGCCTGAGGGCTGCAACGGACGACCCTCCATGATGCAACTAAGACCCGAGGCAGCTAAATAAATAATTTTTAAAAAAAGAAAAGAAAGAATGAATGTGCAAGAGAGAAAGGAAATCTATGAAAATGTTTAGGATTTGCATGTATGCTGTCCATGCAGAGATTCAAATAGCATGCCTTCTGCACTGACCTGAGCTTTTTCCATATATTTCCTTACTTTCATCTCCTGACAGTCTTACGACACAGATTTTATTTGTAATTTTAATTTGAATGTCCGTGCTTCATGCTTGTTAAAACTTTTAAGAGTATCTATAAGCTTCCATAGAGCCAATAAACTATAGTTTAAGTGATTGTAGTTGCTCAGTGGTGTCTGACTCTTTGAGACCCCTATGGACTGTAGTCCTGTTAGGCTTCTCTGTCCATGGGATTCTCCAGGCAAGAATACTGGAGTGGATAGCCATTCCCTTCTTCAGGGGATCTTCCTAACCCAGGTCTTCCGTATTGCAGATGGATTCTTCACCATCTGAGCCACTAGGGAAGCCTAGGAGAATAATCCTGGATGTGTTTAAAAATGCAGATTCCCAAGGCCCATCCCCCACCATGTGGTTATTCAGTAGGTCGGGACTATGCTCAGAAATGACATGTTATAAGCATCTCAGTGATTTCACACATACAGTTCGTGAATCACCCTTCCAGGAACACTGAACCCGTGTGATTTCATTGATTGGCAGCAGTCTATACCTCTGTGAGATTTGCCTAAAGATAGAATGTTTCCATATGTAATTGGGGAAAATAAACATATTCAAATACAGCTTATTTCTGCATGAGGATACATTGATAAGAGACACCTACCGTGGGAAGAATTACTAAGGGGCAAACTCGGTGAGGCTAAGACCACAGTCAAACAAGAAGCCTTTACTATAATCACTGCCAGAGAAGGCACGAATCAGCCTCAGGCAACCAAGACTGAGGGTCTCAGCCGTGTGTGCTGAGCCTGGAGCTGACTCTCTCATATCCCTCCCCATAGATTTCCAATTTGAAATTTTGTCTGCATCTTAGATTTGGGTGACAAGCAGAGGAAACACAAGGGTGTTTCTACAGCCTCACAAAGAAGACCAGGGTTGCAATGATCATCTTCATGACCTGGAGGAGGCAGAAATGAAGCAGGATTCCAGGCCTGCCTCAGTCCAGACAGTAGAATCCTCCTCTGGAATCCTCCTCTCTTGGACCACGGGTGGGTTTCCTCTGAGTGTGTGAGAGCAGCTTAGAAATGGAAAGTGAAAATGTTGGTCACTCAGTCATGCCCCACTCTGCAACCCCATGGACTCTAGCCCGCATGGCTCCTCTGTCCATGGGATTCTCCAGGCAATAATATTGGAGTGGGTTGCCATTCCCTTCTCCAGGAGATCTTCCCGACCCAGGGATCAAACCCCAGTCTCCTGCACTGCAGGCAGATTCTTTATTATCTGAGCCACCAGGGAAGAACCATGGTGGCAAGAGGGCCTTCTGTCTGCCAGAAGGGCTTAGATCCTACGTTCTTCACCTACTGATGGTAGGGGTGGGGGTGAGGGGTGTTCATCCCTGCACTGATGTGATGGACTCAGGTCATTCTTTCAGGTTCTCCTTGGAGAAGAAGAGGAGGAGGAATGGAAAGAAGGAGAAGGAGGAACCCCTGTATCTCCTCAGCCCTGTTTCTCCCCATGTGATATCTTCGGGGCTGGCTGGAGCTGGTGTCAACAGCCTCTCCCCCTCCTCTCTCCCCTTTAAGCAGAGGGCACATTCCCCTAAAACACGGCATATATCCACCCAGTGCTTCCTCTGTGTCCCTGAATACGTCTCTCCAGGCCTACCTGTTCGGGAATGTCTGCAGTCAAGGGCTCTTGGTAACAGCTCTGAGACTCAGTCTGCAGCCATTACCAATAGTTAAATGCTTGAAAGTACATGAAAGGGCTTCCCCCAAGGCTCAGCAGGTAAAGAATCCGCCTGCAATGCAGGAGACACAGCTTCAGTNTGTCTGCAGTCAAGGGCTCTTGGTAACAGCTCTGAGACTCAGTCTGCAGCCATTACCAATAGTTAAATGCTTGAAAGTACATGAAAGGGCTTCCCCCAAGGCTCAGCAGGTAAAGAATCCGCCTGCAATGCAGGAGACACAGCTTCAGTCCCTGGGTCAGGAGATCCCCTGGAGGAGGGCATGGCAGCCCACTCCAGTGTTCTTGCCTGGGAAATCCCATGGACAGAGGAGCCTGATGGGCTTCAGCCCAGGGGCTCACAGAAAGTTGGACATAACTGAAGTGACTGAACACGGCACAGGTGTGTGAAAAGCAATGCCAGAGAAGAAAGGAAGAGACGGACCGTTTACTGAGTGCCTATGCTGCTGCTGCTGCTGCTAAGTCACGTCAGTCGTGTCCGACTCTGTGAGACCCCACAGACGGCAGCCCACCAGGCTCCCCGTCCCTGGGATTCTCCAGGCAAGAACACTGGAGTGGGCTGCCATTTCCTTCTTCAATGCATGAAAGTGAAAAGTGAAAGTGAAGTTGCTCAGTCATGTCCGACTCCTAGCGACCCCATGGACTGCAGCCCACCAGGCTCCTCCATCCATGGGATTCTCCAGGCAAGAGTACTGGAGTGGGGTGCCACTGAGTGCCTATGAATTGCCACAAACATTAGACATTTTGTCTCTTTGAAATCTCACAAAAATAATTTTAAAAATTAGTATTTCCTTAGTCCTACTACACAGCAAGAGAGTGTGATGTTATTATTATATGGGTATATGTTATAGAGCGTGCCATTGTTTTCATTTCACAAATTAGGGTTTTGTGAGGTTGTATAACTTGCCAAGGGACATGGCTGGTGCAGAGCAGATTCAGAATACAGATATACGCAGCTCCTAAGATTTCAATGTGATACACCAAAGTCCAAACTTGTTCACTCCTGACTTTCTGTAACTCAAAGAAATTGCAGAAAGGTATAATAAGAGCTGTATAGGTGTTTAATGAATAAATATTATTGAAAATATTCCTCCTTCAAACCAATAAGCCAAGCGAAATATGGAATGGTTCCGGAAAGTGTGGGTCAAGGCTTCTTTGGGCTCCAACAGGAACGTGGGGATACAGAAAGGCTCCTAGAACAAAAGATCAGTGAGGAAACGGTGAGGCAGGGAGCAGGGAGCTAAGAAAGGGAAGCTCAGTGAAGGCAAGAAGCTGGTTATCCAGGGCTAAGATGAGAAGAGAAATGAAAGGCCTGGGGATGACGTAGCACAGCTGGGAGCCTGGGTGAGAGCAGGCCAGAGGGGAGAGCCCAGAGCTGCAGGGCCTGCCACAGGGATGCTGGATGGAGGAGGGGTGAGCTTAGGCCCTTTGGAACACTTTCCTTTCAGCTGCAGAGTACACTGACTGCCTCAGAAGGATGAAACAAAAACAGGAGGAAAGGGCTGGTGTCTGGGGGGGAGGGGCACCAAGCCCAGTCCTAGGTCACAGCCCCCGCCCCCATATGTCCATTCCACTCTTTCCATATCATAAAGAGAGCCGGTGACAAAGGGAACAAGACGACCACGACCGTCCAATTAAATTAGACCTGTAGACTGTATTTACTAGACATTTGGGCTTTCCCGGTGACTCAGATGGTAAAGAATCTGCCTGTAATACAGGAGACCTGGTTTGATCCCTGGGTTGGGAAGATCCCCTGGAGAAGAGAATGGCTACCCACTCCAGTGTTCTTGTCTGGAGAATCCCATGGCAGGCTATGGACTATGGGGTCGCAGAGAGTCAGACACAACTGAACAACTAACATTTTACTAGATATTTAGCGGTAAACTGAGTTATCTGGAAAATAATTTCAACTCTCCACTGAATTATGCTTGATTGTTTTGCCCTAGCAATCGATGGAAAGCCTTTGATTCAGTCTGGGGTCCTTTTTCCTGAACGAGTTAGTTTTTCCTTGGCCGCTCTCAGACCTGGGTACCAGAGTCTGAGGAAACGCGGGGGTAGGAAGGAAGGATAATGGACCTGGGGGGAAAAGCACTGACGCATCTACCCAAAATCCAGGTACATTATGGAAGGAATGTCCTCATCTCACAGAGGACATCCTTTGCTTTAGTGCTTCCCCTCCAGGTATCATTTAATAGCAAGTTAACTATAAAGAATACGCTCTAACAAATTAAATTGCACACAAATACATCACAAATGCACCCTCGGAGCTAAATGATGACCATATATTGTTTTCCCTTTATAATGGAATACAATGGCTTAAAAATTCTCATCGCCAAACCAAATTCATCCTTTGGCACGCTTGTGGAAACAGCGAGGAAGACTCAGTCACTGATGGAAGGACAAGGGGACCTCCGTTCGGAGCCGGGCCTCGGGAAGTGGGGAAGAGGGCGGGCAAGGACCGCCAGTATCAGCCATCAGGACGTCCTGCTAATAAACGACTTTTTCACTGTCCACACTTTAATTGGTTTACAGCCTTTTCTGTTTATTTATCCATAAGAGCTGCTGCTAAATGGCTCGAGAAGGCGCTCGCCTAATGGCTCGGTATCGCTGCCGGGGCTGTGGGAGGCGAAAGGGGCACGGGCGTCAGCGAGAGTGAGAGCGGAAATGCATTTCACCTTTAATGGACTTGGCGCTTTTATGACGCCCTGAGCCCCGTCCACAGAAGAAACACAACGCACCCCCCAGCCCGCTGGCGAGGATCTGTATAAGCCTGATAATCAGGCGATCCCCAAATCTTCTTAGCTTGTCCCACCTAATAACAACAACAAACGGCCGTCTGACCTCGGGTTTCCGGGCCACTTCTTTGGGCAGCCGCCAGCGGCGGCGGCAGAGAACGCTTACGGCGGGAGCGGGAGGGCCCGGGCGGCCCACCTTCAGCCCCTCCGCCGCCCGCTCTCCACGTTTGGCGGCGGTGGTCCCGGCCCCCAGGGTTTCCGGATTTTGCCAGCGAGCGCAGGGAGCGGGTTGGCTTTCTGCTGAGTGCCCTTTCCTTTCTGCAGGACCGAGCAAAAATATTAAATGGGAGCAAATGAAGCATCGAAATGGAGACCAATTTACAGAAATGTGCANGCGAGCGGGAGGAGGAGGGGGCAGGGGAAGGTGCCCGATCTTTGTCCCAAGCGGTGCTGCCGCCTGCTCATAACCACGTCGCCAAGTCAACCCGCGGCGACTGAGCCGATTATCTCCGAGGGTCAACACGCGGCGGCCCGGCCACCCCTCCGGCCCTGCCCTCCGGATCGATGTGGTCGCTCGCGGCCGGCGATAGCGGGTCCTCCGCGGACGCCGGGAACAATGGACTCATTGACGGGGGCGCGGAGAGATTAGGGGCGCGGGTCCCACGGCCTTTCGCTCCCCGGCTCCCTCGGACTGCAGGTGGCCCTTTTCCCTGAAGAAATCGCCAGAACTGGCCCCCACCGCCCGCCGCTCTCAGACGCCCCTTCGGTGAAGAGGGTGCTCGGAGGGCCCCGGAGCGGCGCCCGTGCCCACCCTCGAGCAGACCCCTCGGTGCCCGGCGCTTGCTCATCCCAGCACAGATGACGCCCGCACCAACATCTCATCGCAGAAGGAATCTGCCCAGAAGTTCAGATCCCTAGTTTTGCTTTTTAATGAAAACGAGGCATATTTCGGGGTAGCGCGCGCACTGCCTAAGCAGCGTGTTTTCAACCAGTCTCTTAAAATCTGGTCAAACCTGGTAAAGGACTGGACGCAGCCTGCAGTTCAGGAAAGTCAGTGCAGTGATTTTCTCTTGCTGGTTCCTCGTGGTCCACGCTCTCTCTTGCCCAGGCTTCTCTGCAAAGGGGTTCAGGGTTTCTAAAACCGGCCTGGCGGTTGGAAGTGTTCATTTCTTCAGGACGTTCAGAATGCCCAGGGCGAAGAGGTCGGTGGCGTGGGTCCAAGGTTTGGTGCCAATGCGACCTCGAGATAGTCCGTGAGCACCACTGGTTTCGCAGAAGCGTCTCTATTCAGCGAGGAGGACCCCGGAGTGCTCTTCTGAGCACTCCCCTCCCAGGCGTACCTTGTCTCCATCCGACCCAGGAATCGACTCTCTGCAGCTGCCCAACTCCCGCCAGGTCTTGGGATTCCTGGGGGCCTAACAGATCTGGAAACAGGGTGCCAGCCCCCTCCCCCAGCCAGACACGAGAGGGGCTGCAACTTCTTTTCCCCCTTGCCCCAGTAGGAACCTGCATTCTGAGTTGACCAAATGAGCCTCAGTTCCCCCAAATCAAAAATTAATAGTGCCTTTCAATTTAAAAAAATGTAAGCCATTGTGAATGCTTCTGAAGTTAGTTTACACTCCAAAAATCCCCAGAGCACAACCATAAGCAAAAACACACTGTGAATCCTGGGTCTTTATGTGTAACCTCACTGACATCACTCATGATCGTGTACAAATTGCACAAATAAAACAGAACCAACGGCGTCTGACCTGTAGAGCTGAGGTCTGTGCGGTTTTTTTGGACCATATTCCCTAACACTATTTTAAAAGTCTGTTTACAACCTCAACATATGCATATACTTGTAAATTATATCAATGAACTAATATGTACAGTATGAAACATACAAGGAAAGACTGTTGGTGATGAAATATATTTCTGTAAACGAATAGAAGTTCCTGCCCCACTTTGTTCATTCCGGCCCCACTTTGGCACTGTTCTTTCAAGTGTGTGCAGGAAACCGAGCCGAGGGAGAAACCGGAACATCCAGGGGGCTCGTGGGGACCGGGTCTGGCTTCTTAAGGCCGCCGGCCAGGCCAATAATGGCCTCAGGGAGAGCCACGTGGGGCACAGCGGAGCCTATGGCGCGGCGGGCGCCCGCCCGTCCCGCCGGCCCTGGGTGCCCTCCGGGAGCCGCGCCGAGCTGTCAAAGCTGCAGGGGTGGCGCCGGGAGTGCCAGCGCCGCGCGGCTCCAAGTCCCCGGCCCCAGCTCGTTCTCCCGGGTCCCCAAGCCCGGGCGGCAGCCATGAACCGCGAGGAGCAGTACTACGCGGCCACGCAGCTGTACAAGGACCCCTGCGCGTTCCAGCGGGGCCCGGCGCCCGACTTCAGCGCCAGCCCCCCTGCGTGCCTGTACATGGGCCGCCAGCCCCCGCCGCCGCCGCCGCCGCCGCCGCCGTTCCCCGGAGCCCTGGGCGCGCTGGAGCAGGGCAGCCCCCCGGACATCTCCCCGTACGAGGTGCCTCCGCTCGCCGACGACCCCGCGATGGCGCACCTCCACCACCACCTCCCGGCTCAGCTCGCGCTCGCCCACCCGCCCGCCGGGCCCTTCCAGGATGGAGCCGAGCCGGGCGCCCTGGAAGAGCCCGGCCGCGTCCAGCTGCCTTTCCCGTGGATGAAGTCTACCAAGGCTCATGCGTGGAAAGGCCAGTGGGCAGGTGAGTCTGGCCCCCCAGCCGCTCTGTCCTCACCCCGCCCTCCGTTCGACTGCCCCTCTCTCCAAGCGATTCCCAGGACCCTCTCTCGGTCTGTGACCCCCCCCCCCCCCCCCCCCCCCCCCCCCCCCCCCNGGAAAGGCCAGTGGGCAGGTGAGTCTGGCCCCCCAGCCGCTCTGTCCTCACCCCGCCCTCCGTTCGACTGCCCCTCTCTCCAAGCGATTCCCAGGACCCTCTCTCGGTCTGTGACCCCAGCCCCCCACCCCGGATAACCTAGAGTCGCACTAAACCATAGGGGATCTAACAAGGCCATATTGCACAGAAGCGTGGTTTTTTTGTTTGTTTTTGTTTGTTTGTTTTTCCCCTGGCTCAATCTGGAGCTGCCTTTCTACTCAGCGCTCTTCCTGGGTGTTTAAACCCCTTCCTCCCCTGTCCTCTGAACTCCAGGAGCCCGCGCTTCCCAATAGCCTAGGTCTGGCCGAGTTCAAGGCTTCGGACCTTCCAATCCCCCATCCGCCCAGCCCAGGACTCCTGGAGTGCCGTCGAGGGAACCGAGCGGGGCTCTGGGATGCTCCGGACGCCGGCTTCAGAGCCCCGGCTTCCTACTCGCTCTGAATTCCACACCTCCCACCCCCTTACTGGTGGCTTCTGTGAAGCAAGCCAGACCGTCTCAGGGACACCTAGTAGGTGCAGAGAAGCAAGGAAGGAAAACTGTGGCCAGGCGTGCAGAGGTATCCAGAGGCCAGGGCTGGGCCGGGAGGGGGCTCTCTCACCGCCAGGCCGCCAGGCCGGGACGGGCCACTCACCCCCGAGGGAGAGGCATGCGAAGCTCACTTACTTTTGAACACAGGCTGCTTCCCAGCAAGGCAGTTTGAGGAGGGAGATGCCCTCCTGGCACAAACGGCTCGGGAGGCCCCTCGCGCTGGCTGGTACCGGAAAGTCGGCCCGGAGCCGCCCCCAGGTCCCTTCCAGGCCCGACCCGGCGGCGAGTTCCGTCCGTGCGGCCGGCACCGCGTGACCGCTTCCGTGCGGAAGCCCCTTCCAGGCTCACCTGCATTGCAAGTCATGGACTTTCCTCCTCCTCCCAGCTAACAGTCAGTCGGGAGTCAGTCAGGGGACGAGGCTGCAGCTGCCCCCACCCCGGGAATCCTCGGCCCCTAGTCTGCGCGGCCTGACTGGCCTGCCTGACTGTGAGCTGGCGAAGCCAGGCGGGTCTTTGGGAGATCCGGGCTTGCCCAGGGTCCCCGGGGCTCGCCTCTCTCAACCTTTCTCCCAAAGGTTCCGTGGGGTCTCAGGCAAGTCCTGAGGCAGGACAGAGTCCACACTCAGGCTGTGATCTTCCCCCACGCCAACCAAACCTGGGACGCACCCTTATCCTGCCCGCGTGAAGTTGGCGCCGAAGGCCTCGGAGCCTTGGGAAATGCGAGGTTCTTGGGAGGCGGGAGGCTGGTGAGCCTGGACCTGGACGGGAGGTCCAGGAGCCGCCTGGCGCAATAGGGACGTGTTTCTCCAATTCCTGGCCCTTCTCCTCACTTCCTCAGGAAAAATTCGAGGGGGGTTCTGAAAAAGCCTTTCTGAGGTGGGGTAACTTCCCCACCTCCTGGACTCCTGTGGACGGAAGGGGTCACAGTGTTAAACCTGAAGGAAGGATAGCAGCGTGGGTGACGGGGGGAGCTCTGGGGAGGTGACAGTCCTGGATTGCAGGACCAGGGTCAGAGAGACGAGTGCCAGCGGGCCCACCGACCTGGGGGAGGGCCCCCCTCCAGCCAGGATGCTGANTCTCCAATTCCTGGCCCTTCTCCTCACTTCCTCAGGAAAAATTCGAGGGGGGTTCTGAAAAAGCCTTTCTGAGGTGGGGTAACTTCCCCACCTCCTGGACTCCTGTGGACGGAAGGGGTCACAGTGTTAAACCTGAAGGAAGGATAGCAGCGGCGGTGACGGGGGAGCTCTGGGGAGGTGACAGTCCTGGATTGCAGGACCAGGGTCAGAGAGACGAGTGCCAGCGGGCCCACCGACCTGGGGGAGGGCCCCCCTCCAGCCAGGATGCTGATGCACCAGCTCAGTCCTCCCCAAAACTCTGAAGGAGCCCAAATTCAAGGTCTGTGACCCTTGCCTGGCCGCTCCTAGAGGGGCTTCATGCCTCTGGGGAGAAAAAAGTGACCCGAAGGGCTTTTATTCACGGATCAATCGGGTATGATCATTAATAACAATAGGAACTTCCAAAACCCTCAACCTAAAAAAGGAACTACATCCACCTCACTGGTGGGCTTGCCCCTAAACACCGCCCCAACCCCACGCGTCAGAGAAAGGTACAAACTCACCGGCAGCCTCCATCCAACACCCTCACGATCACTCAGTCACTCAGTCGTGTCCGACTCTGCAACCCCATGGGCTGTAGCCCGCAGGCTCCTCTGTCCGTGGGATTCTCCAGGCAAGAATACTGGAGTGGGTAGCCATGTCCTCCCCCAGGGGATCCTCCCAACCCAGGGATGGACCCCTCATCACTGGCAGGCGGATTCTTTACCGTGGAGCCACTGCAGGAACCCCTCCTACACCGAGTTACCTACACTGAGTTAGTGGGCCCTTCGGAGCCTCTCAGAGCACTGTGGTGAGGCTGGTGAAAACCAGCCAAAGCCCTGTAAGATTGCGGGTTGAATTTACGGTCTCTGAAGGAACTTTCTAGATGTTCTTTAAAAATATATTTTTTAATTGGAGGATAATTGCTTTACAATATTGTGCTGGTCTCTGCCATACATCAAAATGGCTCCCTCATTTCTCTCGAAAACCAAGAAAGGCTTGATGTGTTAAGATTCTGAGATGTCCTCAACAAGCAGGACTCCGCTGACTCAGATCTGAGCCTCCGCCTTGGCTTCTGGGCACCCCCTTTCAGTCTGGGGGAAAACCAGTACAGGGTGGTTAACCCTCCTAGCAAACACACACACTAGCTTTTCAACTCTAGTGCACAGGCCTAGGAGAAATGTCTGCCCTATGAAGGAAATGATGATTTTGGCCTGTTCCTGGTATTCTGGTGGGACCGACTGCCCCAGAGTCCACAGCCCGGGTGCAGCGGGCGTCTCATCCAGAAAGGAAAATATTAGGGCCTGGAGCCTCGCAGCCTCGGCGGGCGGCGCTAATCCACCGGGCTGAGCCTGGCTGTTGCTTCTTGGCCTGGGGTTCCTCTACCACCCACCACTGCCACCTCCCCAGTGGGGTACCCAGCTCCCCGGTAGGGGGTCAGACCTGAGCCTCCCCTCCCAGGGAGCCTTTTCTCTCATCTCTGCCAGTATTTCAGGCCGTGGATGCAGANAGAGCTGCCTCCCTGCACCGCTGGCACCCAGGCCGTCAGAGAAACGCCCAGAGCTGGTGGTCCGGATGAGTCTCTGCCCCAGAACCCGGGGGCCAGGAGGCTTGTGTTGGGGGCACCCAGGCCACAGTTCTGTGGGCTCCCGACCTCCAGAACACCCCATCCTCCCCACGACCCTTGGACAGGCGGCTGGCCCAGCTGTGCACCTGAAGGCACCTGCCAAGTGCTCCCACCAGTCAGTCCTGAGACATGGACTCACGCCCAAGAGTCGATGATATTTTCTTTAGCAAAAAGACAAAAGGTTTGTTTCGTTGGTGGTTTTTGCTTCTCCTTGTTTTGCTGTTTTGTTGTCATTGGGTTCTTTTGCTTTTTGTTTTTCTGAGAGAAATCGAGTCACACTGTCCAAAGAGAAGCAGGTTCTGTGGATCAGAAAGGAGCTCTTCCTCGTCAGTGAGGTGAGACACCTCGCAAGGCAGCCAGTGCCCTAACCCTGCAGCCTCTGTGCACCTGCCTGGGCTCCGGAGTCCAGCACCTCTGGGTTCAGACCTGGGGTCCCTCAAACACCGGCTGTGACTCTGATAAAATGACTCCACTTCCCCGTTCCTGGGCTTCCTCATCTGAAACGTGGATGCACCTCACAGAGCTGTGAGGTTTACACCAAAGAACACAAGCAACGCGCTTAATTCAGTATCTAGAAAATAGTTATCCCTGTAAAATAGTTGTTTTACAACCGCGGTCGTTTTCTGGGGAACTGCGGCTGCAGTTCTTTTCGGGTCCCCACAGCCTCTCTCCTTCGACAGATCTCCTCTTGGTCACGTACCCACTGACCTTTACTGCGCGCGCCCTAGTTTCACGCCGCCCTGCCTCGTAAGTACACTTAGACTGCCCGCAGCATCCCCGACCAGGCAGTTGACTTCGCCGGACACCGGGGGAGCTGATACTGGGGAGGAGATACTGCGGAGAGCGGACCCACTGGAGCTCGGCCTCCCAGTTGGTGGAGGTAAGGGGATTTGAGCTCGAAGACCAAGGAGATGTTGAGGTTTCCGGCGGGGACTCGGGATTCGAGGGTTCCGCATCCCAAGCAGAAGCCCGGGCCGCCGGGGCGGGCTCGGGAGTGGAGAGCGCGGTCTGCCTCCGGCCTGCCTGTGGCCTCCAGCTTCGCGGGGCCGGCGCCTCCGCGCAGAATCCCGGCTCTTAGTTCTGCCTCCCCGGGCTCCAATCACCTTCTATCCTTTGAGCTACGCGAGCCCGGAGGCAAATCCCTGAGTTCTCGGTTTCCTGGGCTTCCCTGGTGGCTCGGTGGGTAAAGCGTCTGCTTCCAATGCAGGGTACGCGGGTTCGATCCCTGGGTTGGGAGGATCCCCTGGAGAAAGAAACAGGAACCCACTCCAGTATTCTTGCCTGGAAAATCCCATGGACTGAGAAGCCTTGTAGGCTACAGTCCATGGGGTCGCAAAGAGTCGGACACGACTGAGCGACTTCACTTCTTCACTTCTGTCTTCCCAGACGGTAAAGGTAAAGAATCTGCCTACAATGCAAGAGACCCGGGTTCGATCACTGGGTCAGAAAAATCCCCTGGAGGAGGGCATGGCAACCCACTCCAGTATTCTGGTCTGGAAAATTCCATGGACAGAGGAGCCTGGTGGACTACAGTCCACGGGTTCGGGGTCGCAAAGAGTCGGACATGACAGGGCGACTAAAATTCTGGAATATAATGGGCTCAACGAGAGAACCGGTGTCTTTCAAGTTTATTGCCGCCCGGCGCACAGTGATGGGGGAGGCCGAGAGGAGATGCTGCTGCCGGTGGAGGCCGGTTCCCCAGGAGATCCAGGGAGGCGCGGAGGGCGGGCCCGACTAGCCAGGTGGCCTGGAAGACAGCGAGGAGGGGAACGAGCTCCGTCGGAGCCACGCGGGGCCTCACCTGACCGGACGGGGCGCGCGGTCCGGCACCCCCGGCCGCACAGGTCCCAGACCCGCGTGCGGCTGGACGTGCGCTCCCAGTGCGCGTGGCTGCCCTCGGCCGTGGGCTGGCGGACGAGAACCGCCGGCCGAGGGCGCCCGGAGCTGCCAGACGAACCCCCGCGCGGCCTAGGTCCCCGGGTGAGGAGGCCTGAACGACGACGAGCCCTCCCTGGAGCCCGAAAAAAGTCAGTCGGCCGGGCTCAAGGGACCGCCGGGTGCCGGGACCCCCGGTGACCGCGGTACCTACCTCCCCCGTGGGGCCGGAGGCCTCCCTCCGCTCCTGGGCGCGGTGCGCTCGTCCTCGCGGTGGACACTCGGAGCCCGGGCGCCCGAAAAGCGGCCCGGCACGGAGGGAGACGGGGCCGGCCACACATCCACGCCCGCCGCCCAGCGCAGGGCATCCGCGCGGGACCGGACCCCACTTCCCCGCTTGGAATCTGCCTTCCGCCAGGAGGTATCATCGCGGAGCCGCGGCACCGTCCAGGCTCAGCCACAGCTGCCCTCCCGGATTCTGGAGACCCCGCGTGGGCCCCGCGCCGCACCACCGCCCCCAGGAGCCACGGAGGGCGCGAGCCGCGGGGAATCCCGGGCCTCCCGCTGCAGAGCATCGAGATATCAGGGTACGGGCCGCAGTGCTCAAAATCCCCCTTTCTCTTGCGGTATTATCCCTTCCTGTCGATTGCGTCTTAGTAGTAGTAGATTTGCTACCGGTTTCACCAAGAAGTTCTCACATTAAAAGCCAAGTTCATGCCACGCGGTTACCACATCTGAAACCGAGGTGATTTCGGGGTGTGGCACCTGTAATTCTCCTGCCTCTTCAGATCCGGGCCTGGCGTCTAAATGCGCTCTTGACTGGGCTCCTCCTCGGGGTGGCACCTCCGGGAGCCTGCAGTACTTGCCCTGAAAGCACCCAGCTTTGGGAAGCGGGGTCACCTCTCCTCGTGATGGCCCTCACAGTCACGCGGATTGGTAAATAGGAGTCACTCGGTTCCTCTAATTTCTCCCTTTGCACAACAAAGACTGTGTTGATTTCCCAGATTAATCTTGACCCTCAGGCCAGCGCTGTCACTCTCTCCATAGGCTCTCCTTCAGCTAATTCTGTTCAGTGCATTTGCTGAGGTGAAATCTATTACAGTGCCCTTTGCCTTTGTTCTTTCATTCCCATTCTCTTCCTCCTTTTCTTTCTCTCCAAATCTGTTTCCATGTAGGCGTGCATATGCCTTAGGGGGAGCGTCCATCTTCATTTCTCCGTTTGTCTGTTGGCCTGTGTGCGTTTGTGTGCATGTGTTTAGGATGTGTCTTACGTGGGTTGCAGTGGTGGCACTGATCAGTGTGTGTGTAGGGACCAGGGACACCTTCCTATACACTTTTTTCCCCCCACCCAGGACAGCCTGATGACATTGCTTCTGATGCAAACTGGCCCTTCAGGTAATTGCGGCAATTCTGTGTGTTGACACAGTGTTTTCAGGCAGGAAAATCAGCCTTCAGAAGAACACATGTTGGGGACTTGAGTAGAAAGAAGCTGGCTGATGGCTCAAGTATTGCACAATTGCCCAAGGAATTGAACTTGTTTTTCTTTCTAAGAAAAAAGTTCACAGCTGAGTCTTTCATGCTTCATAGACGGAGGAACCATCCTGAAAATCCAGTACTTTGAAGAGTCAGAAGAGGGAAGTACTGAGCTGACACTAGTCAAGTTTTACTCAAAGCCATCCTGACAAGCTAGATGTGGGAGCAATGCACCTAAGGGGACACTGAGGCAGAGCAGCAGGAAGCAGAAGGGCTTCCTGGCAACAGAACTGGGAGTGATGGAGCCTCTCAACCGGCAGCCAGCGTTCAGGAAATTACCGCCGGAGGATGACTGGAGCCACAGAAGTGATCTGCGGTTGACTTCTAGTAGGAAAAAGAGGTGAGGCTCTACAAATAGTGGCTACCAGTAGCTGTTTTAAGAGTGAAAGTGAGTGATATGGGTCTTTTGGATTACCTAGTGATTACCTTTCAATGCCAAGTTCCCTTATTAAACTGTGCTATGTTTCTATATCATGAAAGAGAATAGGTGTAATCAAATTTTATTTCTTTTTAAGTTAAAATTATTTTTCCTTATAAGTGAAATGCTATCACTTTTATGGTCTTTATTTTTTTGGCTGCATCATGTGGTATGCAAAATCTTAATTCCCTGACCAAGGATGGAACCCAGGCCTCCTGCATTGTGAGCATGGAGTCAACCACTGGCCTGCTGGGGAAGAACCTATAATTCACTTTTTGGTAGAGTTGCTTAGAGTCTTTCCCTAAATGCAGAACATGTGGACACCTTAAATATATGCCATATTATCAGAATGCAGTCAAGATTCTTACCTGCATCATAGAACACACTGAACTCTCACATCTAGTCATAATTACACACATAAAGTTGTAACAGTATTTTTGCTGTGATTAATTTATAGCAGTTGAAAATCCATTATTTTTCTGAATTCTCAATTAGTCTTACACCCAGGAAATGAGAGTTTGAAAAATCATTTATCCTATTTACACATGCTCTAAAAAATTCAGAAGTTTCACATGTCTAGATATGTCTGGAAATACTGCCAATTTGAAATTGACATATTACATGGAACTATTTCGACCTTGGTAGTTCTAGAAATGCAATAAAAGGTATAAAATAAGGTCCAAGGCTTAAAAACAAATAGAAAATACGATTGAATTTATTACAATAAAAATATATTATTTTAATTTAATGTTGAAAATCTAATTTGCTAGACCAGAAGTACAGTAGATTATTTCTCCTCTGGATGAAGAGACACAAGAACACACAGGTGTTATAAAGTGCAAGCCAACTTTCCTGCTGCCCGATGTCCTGAGATCCAGTGAAGGAGAGAGGGAAGGATATCTGAAGAAATACAGAGATTAACAGTGCTGTTTCTCAGCGTTTAACTTCTCCTTTTGCATCTACTATTTATGGCAATTCTGAATGAGGGCAAATAACTTAATCCCTTTGAGCTTGTCTATTTGTCTGTGAATTACTGACAATGACACCTCCTGTGATTGATCTGCAATCTGCATGCATGCTTATTCATGTCCAACTCTTTTTGACCCTGTGGACTGTGGCCCGCTAAGCTCCTCTGTCCATGGTATTTTCCCAGCAAGAGGAAGTGGGTTGCCATTCCCTCCTCTGGGGGATCTTTGCCACCCAGGGATTGAACCCATGTCTCTTGCATTGGCAGGCGGGTCCTTTACCCCTGAGCCACTTGAGAAGCCCATTTGCATGTGATTGCTGAGGGTTAAATGAAATCATGTGTGTAGAGCGCATACATGGGTGATCATGTGTGTACAGTACATTCATGGGTGGTTGGTGTGTTTCCTCCAGAAACTGAGATCATTCACATCTCACTTGAGCAAGGACAGCACTTTGCTCAGTGGACCTCAGAGGTGACAACAAGTGACACAAAACAGATGTGTGCCCTTTTGTCTGGGACCTCAGAGCTTCCCTCTGATGGGGAGCTAGGTCTCATCCCGAATCTTCACAAGAGAGTGTGTGGACTGAAAAACCACATTGGTGATGACCAGGCAGAAGCACGAATCAACCACCGACTCTATCATACAGGCAGAAGCCAGTCAGGCTGAAGTCACACTTCGGACAGTGCTGATGCCCCAGTTATCTAGCAGTATGTGTAAGGCACATCTGTTTTAACTAATTTAGGGATCGTATGATGACCGAAGAAAGTGTCTTGACAAAGGGGAATTTGTTTAGGGGCCCCCAGGCTCCCCAAGATAGGCGATTATCCCAGACCTCCTTAATAAGTCATTTCCTTTGATGTTATTGTGTGGTTAGGTTTGGCTGTGACTACTGGAAACCCAAAATATCCAAGGTTGAAGAGTGAAATTAATTTCTATCCTACATGGAAGTGTGGAGACAGGTGATTCAGAACTGGAATATTGCTCCAGAGTTGCCTGGGACCCAGGCTTCCCAGGTGGCTCAGTAGGTAAAGAATCCGCTGCCAAAGCAGGAGATGCAGGTTCGATCCCTGGGATGGGAAGATACCCTAGAGGAAGGCATGAGAATCTGCCCCAGTATTTTTGTCTAGAAAAAGTCCCATAGTCATAGAAGCCTGGTGGGCTACAGTCCATGGGGTCACAAAGAGTCAGATTCGACAAGTGACTGAGCACAGCACAGGTTATTCTGACTTCCCTTTCTGATACTGCTAAATTTGCCCCCATTTCATGGTTCCATAGGGCACTCCAGCTACAACACCCACTTTCTAAGCATCAAGAGGAAAGAAACAAGGACAAAGGTTAGGCCCCTGTGATGGGTGGAATATTGATCCCAGAGAGATGTCCACCTCGTAATCCCTTGAAGCTATGGATGTGTTCTGTTATAGCACAAAAAGGTCTTTACAGATGGAGTTAAGCTGAGGACCTTAACTTAATCCTGGGTTATCTGGTGGGCCCAGTCTAATCATACAAAGCCTTACGGGCAGAAAGCTTTCTCCAGCTGGATCCCAAGAGATGCAGCAGCAGAAGCGTCAGATTCCATGTGTGGCAGGCGCCTCTGGCCAGCTCTGGGGTGCAGGACCCATGAGCCAGGGCTGGCCAGAGGCCTCCAGGGGCGAAGGCCTACCCCCAGGTGAAGGTCAGCAAGAGAGTGGTGACCTCGGTACTGCAACCACAGGACCTGGATTCTGCCAGCAACCGGAGCTCTTCCCAGAGCCTCCCCTAGCAGAGCCCAGCTGGCCAGAAACTTGACCTTGACCCTTGTGAAACCCAGAGCAGAGAAACCTGCTGGTTGCAGAAACTGAGAGGTAACACACTTGTGTTGTTCTGTGCTGCTGTGGAGCGATGTGTCTGCAACAATAAAAAAGGAATACTGTCCCCTTTTCTTGAATGACACTGCAAGGAAGTGATACCACACCTGCTTACGCGTCATGAACAGGACTTCAGTTACATGAAACCACGTGGCTGCACGGCAGGCTGGAAAGTATAGTCTCCATTCTGTGTAGTCATTTGTCTAATTAAAAACAGGAGGGGGCAGCATTAAAAGAAGAAGGGTATCACGGATACTGGGGACAGCTTGATGTCTCCACCACTGTTACCAAGAGTCTGCATTGAAAACTTGACTTCATAACTTGGTGCCTTCTGCAGAGCCCCCAAAGAAAACGGTACTCATTACTGTATACAGCCCTCGTGCTGGGATTTAGTGTAAGAAGGAAGTTTGCTTGGACAAACTTGCTTACTTTCATCAGGCCGTGAACACTGTACAAGGTATTGTTTGCCTTGTCTGTTGGAAAGCCAAAAGCTAAACTGTGTCTCCCAACCTTGGCTTCTATTTCTGCTTTCACCATTTGTCGCTCTTTTGAACTGTGTGTCAAATGACTGGGTATCTTTAAGTCTGCTTTTTCATTGATAAATTGGAGGAAATACCCATCTCACAGGATTGTTGTAAGGGTTAAATAACGTATGTAAAAATTACTTTCTGGCACGGAAATGGGCCTTCAGTGATTTCATGGTGGTGGTGGTTTAGTCACTAAGTTATGTCTGACTCTTGCGACCCCATGGACTGTAGTCCGCCAGGCTCCTCTGTCCATGGGATTCTCCAGGTGAGAATATTGCCATTTCCTTCTCCAGGGGATCTTCCTGACCCGGGGATAGAACTCCAGTCTCTTACATTGCAGGCAGTTTCTTTGCTGACTGAGCTATCAGAAAAGTCCCATATAGTTTATTCTTTCATAATAAAAATATATGGAGGGAAATGCCCCATATTATGATAAATGTCCTCTATGTATTCAAATCCTCTTGTGCATGCGTGTGCTAAATCACTTCAGTTGTGTCTGACTCTTTGCAACCCTGTGGACTGTAGCCCACCAGGCTCCTCTGTCCATAGGATTCCCCAGGCAAGAATACTGGAGTGGACTGCTCTGCCTGCTTCTGAGGCATCTTCCTGACCCGGGGATTGAACCTGTGTCTCTTGCGTCTCCTGCATTGACAGGCAGGTTCTTTACCACTGAGCCACCAGGGAAGCCCCTCAAATCCTCTTAGGCGCCTCTAGATCATAGAATATCGGGTCTGTTCATTCTCCCCTCCAGGACTGTCTCAAGTCTCTTTCCTCCCCAGCTTCCTCACCGCCTTGGTTCCGCCCCACCCTCCTCCATCCTCACCAGTCCCACTGCGGGAGTCTCACTGGCTCAGGCTGCACCTTCCCCGTCCACCCACCCCGCACTTGGCTTAGGCCAGAGGGCTCCTCCGGCTCGGGGAGGTGGTCGTGCCTCTCCATGATGCCAAGCTGCTCATGGGCCTCCACAGTCCGAAGGTCAAGTGCAGGTCCCTCGGGCTGGACTCTCAGGCCCCTTGGTTCTCTGAGCCCATCAGTTCTCGTGTGAGTCCCAAACCCCCAGGGCTGCCTCTAAGCAACGTCCTTTTCCCTCTGACTGGAAAGGCTACCGACTCGCCCTTCCTGTGCTCACCTGCCTTCCCTCCCCACCCTTCCTTACACCGAGGTTTATCAAGAAATAGCTCTGCCGGGCTCTGGAGCAGGCCCTGGCTTCTCTGTCAAGTCCACTAGCTCACCAGCCACTGGGCGTTCTCCATGGACTTCCCCACGCTTCCAGAGCGTCCCTCTGTGGCAGCTCATTTCTGTGATGCCTGTGAAGCAGGTTTCTTGTCTCTGCATCTTGGTGTAGTCCCAGCTCACGCCAGCTGGGCTGGGCCGATGACTTGAACCAGAAAACTGCAGTAAAACGGATGCTGTGCCAGTCTCGGGCCTAGAGGAGGGCCTGGCATACGTGCTTTTGGAAGCCACCTTGCTGATGAGGCTGTGTGAAGAGGCTGCAGGGAGAGGAGCTGCCCTGGGACAGATGGAGACAGAAGCCCTGGCCTTGGGCTTTCTCAGCAGAGCCTCTGGAAAGCCCCAGCCCAGTCACCATCTGACTGCAGTCGTGTGAGGTCGGCAGAGCGGCCCAGCCCAGTCAACGGGAAAAACTGTGAGCAGCATGGACCCCTACGTCTGCAGTACAGTAATGGATGCCTGGGACACCCCTTCCCCAGTGGCTCAGTGGTAAAAAATCCACCTGCAATGCAAGAGCTGCAGGAGACATGGATTTGGTCCCTGGGTTGGAAGATCCCCTAGAGGAGGGCATGGCAACCCGCTCCAGTATTCCTGCCTGGAGAATCCCATGGACAGAGGAGCCTGGCGGGCTACAGTCCACAGGGTCACAAAGAGTCAGACACGACCGAGTGACTGCACACTCACGGCACAATAGACGCCTCGGACACCGCTTCCCCAGGCCCTGCTCCCGCTCTTTACCCCTATGGTGCCTTTGCATTCACACCTTTATCATCTTCCTCATTACCTGGCATGGTCCTTCTCCTTGAATAGGGAGTGAGTTTCTTAAGGGCAACCCTATTTCTTTATCTGAAAAGATTCAGTATGAAAATAGAAACCACTTGAAGTGTTTCAAACTAATGGTAACTCAGCACTTACAATGGCATTGAAAGATAAGCCCTCACTGGACTTTTGGCTTCAGGGTCTTCTTACCATGGTTGTCAGGAGAGGTCTGGGGGCTGCTGACCTGTTCATGGCAGCCCCAAATCCAAGAAGATGATGGCCAAACGGTGGAGTGTGGAATGTGACCACGGAAGCACTCACAGGATGGGTCAGCCGTGACTATCACAGGAAGAATGACTCCTGCCCTCTCTCTCTGTCTTCCAGTTACTACACGAGTGCATCCCACTGGTGGAAACTTAACTGTGCCCACTGGCCTTGCTCCTAAGATTTCTGGGAGATGTAGGTTTCAGCCTCCCAGCTAATGCTCAGCAAGGGAGATTGTGGTTAGAGAGACTCATGAGAGCCTGCGGACCACACGTGTGCACTTCCAGCTCCCAGCACAGCATCCTGGCAGGTGCAGAGTCTTCAGGACAGACTTGCTGAACGAGTGGATGAAAATGCAAATTAACTAGAGTATCCATCACTCAGTCTCGGGACCTCGATGATGGTCCAGTGGTTAAGACTCTGTGCTTCCAGTGCCGGGGGTGTGGGTTCCACCCCTGGCTGGGGAACTAAGATGCCACATGCTATAGAGTATAGCACACACACACCCACACACAAAATCAGTCAAGCTGCCTTGCAATTTTTCCCTGGCTGAGTCAGTTCCGACTCTGCGAACCCATGGACCACAGCATATCAGGCTCCCCTGTCCTTCACTGTCTCCTGGAGTTTGCTCAGACTCATGTCCTACAATTACAGGCCTATTATGAACTCTTTCCCGTGTTAAGATGCTGGGAAGGAAAAAGTAAATATATAATTAAAAAAAAAATTTCCCAAGAGCAAAATCTGAGCATAGAGTTGAGTCATAGCAAGGGTGGAAAACGTGAGTGAATTTTGTAAGATTCTCACTGTACTTTGTTGTGGGATCTGTATCTTCTCCCTTGTCATATAAGTGGTGGTGGTTTAGTCGCTAAGTCATGTCTGATTCATGCAACCTCATGGATTGTAGCCCACCAGGCTCCTCTGTTTGTGGGATTCTCCAGGCAAGAATACTGGAGTGGGTTGCCATTTCCTGCTCCAGGGGATCTTCCTGACCCAGGGATTAAACCTAGGTCTCCTGTGCTGCAAGCAGATTCTTTGCCAACTGAGCTATGTAGGCAAATATGGAATCTATTTCAAATGTTAACTTTTCAACCTGTTTTGCAAATTGTAACCAATTTCTCCTGGAAGTAAGGAGGTTGCTTTTCCAGAGCCAGCCTTGCAGCTGATTCTGGAAACATGAGGTATGTTTAAAGAAAATAAATCAGCCACAAAGATCAGATTCTTGAAAACAGTCACAACTAAGTCTCATATTGACAGGTAAATTATATGGCTTCACCTTGAACATTATTTAACCTTGGACGTTAAATAAAATCACTTCACACATACTATTTGTTTATCAGGCTCCATCACTTAGGGTGCCACATTGTTGTCATTTCCTCAGGGATGAGGAACGGGCCAGAAACTCAAGATTCCAGGTGTCTTAGTTCGGTCAGTAATTAGTAAAGGCAGGTGAAGAGCTCATTTTAACTGTGCTATTTTCACTATTTAAAAATGCAAGTTATTTATTGAGTAACCAAACACATATTAGAAGAGTCCTCATCAATTCCATTAACCTCTAACCTCGTCCTCTGTATGTCAAATATCTGAGGGTTTGTGAGACCATATGGCCCATGTACAATTATAAGCACATCCCCCACGCAAGAGGTTTAGCCATTTGTGAAAACAAGACTAAGGGGGTTTTTTGGAGAAATTAATTGATCTGTGGAATTTTTGTTATTTGCTTATATTACTGTTGTTGAGAACTTTGAGTTGCTTTATATTAATATGGGCTTCCCTGATAGCTCAGCTGGTAAAGAATCCACCTGCATTGGGGAAACCTGGGTTCAATCTCTGGGTTGGGAAGGTCCCTTGGAGAAGGGAAAGGCTACCCACTCCAGTATTCTGGCCTGGAGAATCCTGTGGACAGAGGAGCCTGTCCATGTGTAGCCCATAGTCAGACATGAGTGAAATGACTTAGTATGCATGCATGCCATAACTAAGAGTTCTCATGCCACAATTAAGACCTGGCACAGCCAAATAAATATATAAATAAACATTTTTTAAAAATATAACCAAATATTGATAAGTAGCTAACTCTGGGTTATGGAACTGGGTATTCTTTTACATTTTACTTTAGGTTCTTCTGCATTGTTTATATTTTTGACCATAGGGTACCCATTTTAACAATAATACTTATTTTTAATGTTATTCATGATTCAGAGTAGAGAGAGAACAGATGATTTTTAAACCTTTTTTCTTATTTGAACCTTACTTTTTGTGTCCAGAAGTGGACATGATTTAAAAGAACCCTTTCTAAATTGTCTGCTTCTCCTACAAAAGTGTAACAAATGTATCACATTGCAGCAGGGACTGCTTCTCAGAGGCCCTAAACCCTTCTCCACCTCATCCATCATCCTCAGAGGTGGAAGCCTCCACAATCAGAGGCAGAGCACTTGGCAAGCCATCCGACTAAGGAAGCTGGCAGCCTGGACAGGTCAAGATCAAGATGCCTGGGGGAGGGAAGGTCGCCTCCAGGGGTGGGAGGATGTGGGGGCAGGAAGACACAGCCCCACCCTTCTGTGCCTGTCAGACCCCTGCCAAGAATCCCAGGATGGTGGATTGAGTCGCCTTTATCATGGGCTTCTTATGGTGTGATTCCTTACTGTGGTTTTCCGTGTCATGGCTGGTTTTTATTCCATAAACTTGGATGAACTACTTACTATTTATCAGACCCTGTGCCAACTGTGTTAGTCACTCAGTCATGTCTGACTCATTGCGACCCCATGGACTGTGGCCCGCCAGGCTTCTCTGTCCATGGAATTCTCCAGGCGAGAATACTGGAGTAGGTTGCCATTTCTTTCCCCAGGGGATCTTCCTGACTCAGGGATGGAACTCGAGTCTCTGCATTGCAGGCAGACTCTTTACCATCTGAGCTATAGGGAAGTCCCTACTGGGCGTAGAAAAAGAGAAAATATAGGATCCCTACTTTCAATAAGTCCATCATCAAATGCTAGAATCAGACAAGGGAAAGGGTGTATTATAACAGTGTGATGGTGCCCGAACACGGATTTATGCAAAGTGTTTGAGGAAGACAGAGGAAGGGGACACCAGGCCTGGGAGATCTGCGGAATCTTGACAGAGTTTGAAGGAAGTGAGCTGGAGAGGGGAGGAAGTTCCCTGCAGAGAGAAGAGAATGGACCGAGTCCTGGAGGCCAGAAAGAGCACAGAGAAAAGACACAGGGGATTTCTAGAGCCGCTTTGAAAGTATTGCTGCTGTCAAATTACTACAAATTTAGTGGCTTTTGTTTCTGCTGTTCAGTTGCTAACTCGTGTCGGACTCTTTGCGACCCTATGGACTGCAGCACGCCGGGAGGCTTCCCGGTCCATCACAGTCTCCAGGAGTTCGCTCAGATTAATGTCCACTGAATCGGTGATGCTCTCTAACCATCTCATCCTTTAGGCAACACAAACTTATCCTCTAACAGTTCTAGAAGTCAATGTCTACACTGTCGTCTAAACACAGGTCTGGAGGCCATGGTCCTCTGGGAAGCCCTTCCAGCTCTGGAGGCCGCCTGCACTCCTGGGTTCCTGGCCCTTCCCTCACCCCACTAGCCCCTGCTTCCACAGTCAGCACACCTGTCACCAAATCTCCTCTCTCCCCACATAAACACCCTCGTGATGCTCCAGATGGTTGTCCGCATCTCAAGACCCTTAACCACAATCCCTTCACCTTGTAACGCAACACCTTGCGGGCTCCAGGTTAGGACCCCCAGCCTCGCTTGGGGCTGTTAGTCAGCCTGCCATTGTTCCCATTGGTGTGGATATCACACCTCTCATATCAACTCTGACAAGAGTCCATCATCCAAGAAAGCCAAGTGCATCCCACTCCTGACCTGCAATTCTGGAACACGCCAAGCCAAACAAACTTCCAGGGGACTGCACCGAGTCTCCATGTTTCTTTCCCAAGCATTTCCTTCTTCCATTTTGACTTTCCTCTAGTAGTTATACCAGTGCTATGACACACAACATACAGTCCTGTGCTCGGCCGGTGCTTAGCCAATAGGGAAGGAAGTTACAGGAATGGATGCATGAAGGAATTCAGTGCAACTAGNTGCCGGGGGTGTGGGTTCCACCCCTGGCTGGGGAACTAAGATGCCACATGCTATAGAGTATAGCACACACACACCCACACACAAAATCAGTCAAGCTGCCTTGCAATTTTTCCCTGGCTGAGTCAGTTCCGACTCTGCGAACCCATGGACCACAGCATATCAGGCTCCCCTGTCCTTCACTGTCTCCTGGAGTTTGCTCAGACTCATGTCCTACAATTACAGGCCTATTATGAACTCTTTCCCGTGTTAAGATGCTGGGAAGGAAAAAGTAAATATATAATTAAAAAAAAAATTTCCCAAGAGCAAAATCTGAGCATAGAGTTGAGTCATAGCAAGGGTGGAAAACGTGAGTGAATTTTGTAAGATTCTCACTGTACTTTGTTGTGGGATCTGTATCTTCTCCCTTGTCATATAAGTGGTGGTGGTTTAGTCGCTAAGTCATGTCTGATTCATGCAACCTCATGGATTGTAGCCCACCAGGCTCCTCTGTTTGTGGGATTCTCCAGGCAAGAATACTGGAGTGGGTTGCCATTTCCTGCTCCAGGGGATCTTCCTGACCCAGGGATTAAACCTAGGTCTCCTGTGCTGCAAGCAGATTCTTTGCCAACTGAGCTATGTAGGCAAATATGGAATCTATTTCAANATTCTCCAGGCAAGAATACTGGAGTGGGTTGCCATTTCCTGCTCCAGGGGATCTTCCTGACCCAGGGATTAAACCTAGGTCTCCTGTGCTGCAAGCAGATTCTTTGCCAACTGAGCTATGTAGGCAAATATGGAATCTATTTCAAATGTTAACTTTTCAACCTGTTTTGCAAATTGTAACCAATTTCTCCTGGAAGTAAGGAGGTTGCTTTTCCAGAGCCAGCCTTGCAGCTGATTCTGGAAACATGAGGTATGTTTAAAGAAAATAAATCAGCCACAAAGATCAGATTCTTGAAAACAGTCACAACTAAGTCTCATATTGACAGGTAAATTATATGGCTTCACCTTGAACATTATTTAACCTTGGACGTTAAATAAAATCACTTCACACATACTATTTGTTTATCAGGCTCCATCACTTAGGGTGCCACATTGTTGTCATTTCCTCAGGGATGAGGAACGGGCCAGAAACTCAAGATTCCAGGTGTCTTAGTTCGGTCAGTAATTAGTAAAGGCAGGTGAAGAGCTCATTTTAACTGTGCTATTTTCACTATTTAAAAATGCAAGTTATTTATTGAGTAACCAAACACATATTAGAAGAGTCCTCATCAATTCCATTAACCTCTAACCTCGTCCTCTGTATGTCAAATATCTGAGGGTTTGTGAGACCATATGGCCCATGTACAATTATAAGCACATCCCCCACGCAAGAGGTTTAGCCATTTGTGAAAACAAGACTAAGGGGGTTTTTTGGAGAAATTAATTGATCTGTGGAATTTTTGTTATTTGCTTATATTACTGTTGTTGAGAACTTTGAGTTGCTTTATATTAATATGGGCTTCCCTGATAGCTCAGCTGGTAAAGAATCCACCTGCATTGGGGAAACCTGGGTTCAATCTCTGGGTTGGGAAGGTCCCTTGGAGAAGGGAAAGGCTACCCACTCCAGTATTCTGGCCTGGAGAATCCTGTGGACAGAGGAGCCTGTCCATGTGTAGCCCATAGTCAGACATGAGTGAAATGACTTAGTATGCATGCATGCCATAACTAAGAGTTCTCATGCCACAATTAAGACCTGGCACAGCCAAATAAATATATAAATAAACATTTTTTAAAAATATAACCAAATATTGATAAGTAGCTAACTCTGGGTTATGGAACTGGGTATTCTTTTACATTTTACTTTAGGTTCTTCTGCATTGTTTATATTTTTGACCATAGGGTACCCATTTTAACAATAATACTTATTTTTAATGTTATTCATGATTCAGAGTAGAGAGAGAACAGATGATTTTTAAACCTTTTTTCTTATTTGAACCTTACTTTTTGTGTCCAGAAGTGGACATGATTTAAAAGAACCCTTTCTAAATTGTCTGCTTCTCCTACAAAAGTGTAACAAATGTATCACATTGCAGCAGGGACTGCTTCTCAGAGGCCCTAAACCCTTCTCCACCTCATCCATCATCCTCAGAGGTGGAAGCCTCCACAATCAGAGGCAGAGCACTTGGCAAGCCATCCGACTAAGGAAGCTGGCAGCCTGGACAGGTCAAGATCAAGATGCCTGGGGGAGGGAAGGTCGCCTCCAGGGGTGGGAGGATGTGGGGGCAGGAAGACACAGCCCCACCCTTCTGTGCCTGTCAGACCCCTGCCAAGAATCCCAGGATGGTGGATTGAGTCGCCTTTATCATGGGCTTCTTATGGTGTGATTCCTTACTGTGGTTTTCCGTGTCATGGCTGGTTTTTATTCCATAAACTTGGATGAACTACTTACTATTTATCAGACCCTGTGCCAACTGTGTTAGTCACTCAGTCATGTCTGACTCATTGCGACCCCATGGACTGTGGCCCGCCAGGCTTCTCTGTCCATGGAATTCTCCAGGCGAGAATACTGGAGTAGGTTGCCATTTCTTTCCCCAGGGGATCTTCCTGACTCAGGGATGGAACTCGAGTCTCTGCATTGCAGGCAGACTCTTTACCATCTGAGCTATAGGGAAGTCCCTACTGGGCGTAGAAAAAGAGAAAATATAGGATCCCTACTTTCAATAAGTCCATCATCAAATGCTAGAATCAGACAAGGGAAAGGGTGTATTATAACAGTGTGATGGTGCCCGAACACGGATTTATGCAAAGTGTTTGAGGAAGACAGAGGAAGGGGACACCAGGCCTGGGAGATCTGCGGAATCTTGACAGAGTTTGAAGGAAGTGAGCTGGAGAGGGGAGGAAGTTCCCTGCAGAGAGAAGAGAATGGACCGAGTCCTGGAGGCCAGAAAGAGCACAGAGAAAAGACACAGGGGATTTCTAGAGCCGCTTTGAAAGTATTGCTGCTGTCAAATTACTACAAATTTAGTGGCTTTTGTTTCTGCTGTTCAGTTGCTAACTCGTGTCGGACTCTTTGCGACCCTATGGACTGCAGCACGCCGGGAGGCTTCCCGGTCCATCACAGTCTCCAGGAGTTCGCTCAGATTAATGTCCACTGAATCGGTGATGCTCTCTAACCATCTCATCCTTTAGGCAACACAAACTTATCCTCTAACAGTTCTAGAAGTCAATGTCTACACTGTCGTCTAAACACAGGTCTGGAGGCCATGGTCCTCTGGGAAGCCCTTCCAGCTCTGGAGGCCGCCTGCACTCCTGGGTTCCTGGCCCTTCCCTCACCCCACTAGCCCCTGCTTCCACAGTCAGCACACCTGTCACCAAATCTCCTCTCTCCCCACATAAACACCCTCGTGATGCTCCAGATGGTTGTCCGCATCTCAAGACCCTTAACCACAATCCCTTCACCTTGTAACGCAACACCTTGCGGGCTCCAGGTTAGGACCCCCAGCCTCGCTTGGGGCTGTTAGTCAGCCTGCCATTGTTCCCATTGGTGTGGATATCACACCTCTCATATCAACTCTGACAAGAGTCCATCATCCAAGAAAGCCAAGTGCATCCCACTCCTGACCTGCAATTCTGGAACACGCCAAGCCAAACAAACTTCCAGGGGACTGCACCGAGTCTCCATGTTTCTTTCCCAAGCATTTCCTTCTTCCATTTTGACTTTCCTCTAGTAGTTATACCAGTGCTATGACACACAACATACAGTCCTGTGCTCGGCCAGTGCTTAGCCAATAGGGAAGGAAGTTACAGGAATGGATGCATGAAGGAATTCAGTGCAACTAGCATCTCTCTTCTTCCTATCCAGTCCTTTTGCTTCTTACTGGATTTTCATTGTTGAGGTTATAATTTCTCAATGCATATGATTCTTTCTTTTCCCTCTCCTGATACCAACATGGTCCATGGATTTCTTTACACTTTTCACTTTATTTACCACTTCTATGCTCTGATCTGCTTTAATATAGTTTCTGGTGAGATTTCAGGAGGCCTGTTTGGATTCCCCACTTTTGGCTAAGAGATACAGTTATGTTTTCAAAGAATAACTCTTCATATGTGTTGTATACTTCCATTTATCATTTATCTCAGAAATGGGGAATATATGAATATAACCATACAATGATTAATGATGATATAATCAGCAAATCAGAGTGTAGACTACTCCATGGGACAAATAAACCTGTTTTCTGCAACAACTAAATTGTTAAGACTTTTTTTAAAGAAAGAGATTGAAGGGTCAGTCTCTAATTAATATAAACCAGTGATGGCTATGCATTTCTATTTTCTCCACTTTAGAACAGGAGTATCTATAGCAGTTATGCTATACTTGTCCCACCATTGTATTAACGCATGCATGCTTAGTCACTTCAGATATGTCTGACTCTTTGAGACCCTATGAGTGTAGCCTGCCAGGCTCCTCTGTCCTGGGATTCTCCAAGCAAGAATACTGGAGTGGGTTACCATGCCCTCCTCCAGGGGATCTTTTCAACCCAGGGATCCAACCCACATCCCCTGCATTGGCAGGAAGGTTCTTTACCAATAGTGCCACCTCGGAAGCCCCGATTATATTAATATGTAAGGTTTATGGAACAACATACTGGTTCCAAATAGGAAAAGGAGTATGTCAAGGCTGTATATTGTCACCCTGCTTATTTAATTTCTATGCAGAGTACATCATGAGAAACGCTGGACTGGAAGAAACACAAGCTGGAATCAAGATTGCCGGGAGAAATATCAATAACCTCAGATATGCAGNATTATTGACTGATAAAAGCAAGTCACAAAGAAAAGTATGACTTCAATTTTTTTTTAAGGAGAGACAAAGGAAGAACAAGAAAAGAGATATAAGTTTGTAAGATGTGATACATGTTTGCCTAAGCACAAAAAATTCTTGGGTTGATGTAGCCCAGGATGTTAACATTAGTACCCCAAAGGGATGAGATTGAAAGAAGTGAAAGTCGCTCAGTCGTGTCCGACTCTTTGCGACCCTATGGACTATACAGTCCATGGAATTCTCCAGGCCAGAACACTGGAGTAGATAGTCTTTTCCTTCTCCAGGGGATTTTACCAACCCAGGAATCGAACCCAGGTCTCCCTCATTGCAGGCGGATTCTTTACCAGCTGAGCCACAAGGAAAGCCCAATGAAAGAAGAGGGGCGGGAGTTTTAACTTTTCCATGTCTCTGCCTTGTTTAAATTTGTTGGAAGGAACTGTTTGTGGAAAGCCTCAACTGGCGTTAGTAAAAACTTAAACCCAGCCAGGCTTTGTGATGAGAAGGACAGTCGTGGCTTTACTAGGAATTCTCTCCATAGTTCGGGCTTGTTGCGCCTGTAACTTTTTTGTCCCTCCTGCCAACATACACCCCTCCCGCGAGTTTGCTCAGTCCGCCCCTTCCTGCTGGGTATCTTTCCCGTCAAACCTGCTGACTCGCTTGCGCGCTTATCTGACCCGGTGCCCTGCAGCCGAACCGGGCGCGCGGGCGCTGCTGCCGCCGGGTACACGCCCGACCTTTGCCACTTTCTGCGCCCAGGGCGACTGCAAGGAGGATACGATTTACAAAGAACGTGGCTACAGTGTGCTCACCCCAGAGCCCTTATTTCAGAAAGGGTCCCCCAGGCACAAGGACCATCTCCAATTTTTTAAAAGGGGCGAGGAGGAGGGGCCGAGAGGGGACGAGGAGGTCTGGAGAAGCACCTGCCGTCGCTTCCAACGCTATTAATATTAACTTTTATGTAGACTTGGCCCTTCTCTCCCCGGGGCTGCACAAAGCAGGAAGTCGGGACCAGGGGTGTAGGGGAGGGAGTTGGCAGGAGGAGAAAACTCCGGGTAAATTATTTAGCCGCGAGTAAATTATTTAGATCCAGAGTGATCCCGCCCTCCCCCAACCCCCCAGAGCGAGCCCGGGTCGGGGATCGGCCCTCACTAGTNCCCCGGGGCTGCACAAAGCAGGAAGTCGGGACCAGGGGTGTAGGGGAGGGAGTTGGCAGGAGGAGAAAACTCCGGGTAAATTATTTAGCCGCGAGTAAATTATTTAGATCCAGAGTGATCCCGCCCTCCCCCAACCCCCCAGAGCGAGCCCGGGTCGGGGATCGGCCCTCACTAGTCGTTAAGTTGGACGCTCTCTGGAGTCCCATGCAGGGCTGACCAGGGACACGTCCGTCTGCAAGAGGCTCGAGGACTGGGGGCATCCACCCGGCCCGCGGTTCCTGGGGACGTGGCCTCTTCGCCCGGCCGGGAAGGGGACCCCGGGGCAAGGTGCGTGCGCGGCCTGGAGAGGCAGGAAGGGTGGACTCGTCCCCACCTGCAGTGCCGCGCGATCCTGCCGGCCGTGGACCCCGGGCTCGCGCCCCTCTGCGGGGAGGCGGGAGAGGCAACAAGGGCCGCCCGGGCCATGACCCCGCTCCCCGCCCCGCCCGTTCGGGCGCTGGGCACCGCCGGCGCCCCGGGACCAGGCCGCTCCGCCGGGGCAGCAGCGCCGCCTGCCGGGCCCCTGGCGCCTGCCCGGCCCGGTGCGGGGCTGGGCGCGCCCGCCTCGCACCTCACCTTCCAGGCCCTCGGGGCGCTCCGGAAGCACCGGGAGGCCGCCGCGCGCGCCCATCGCCGAGGCCCGGGGCCCGGGGCCCGGCACAGCCCCACTGCTAGCGGGCGCGCAGTGAAAAATCAAAAATCCGTTTCACTGTGACGACCAGGCGGCGGTGGGGATCGAGCTGCTCCGAAGAAGAAAAGGAACGTGCCTGGAATCTCCCCGCGGGGTCCTCGCTGCGCCTCCACCTCCGGAGGCGCCCGGACGCCAGCAGACTGCCTTTCCCCGCTGGGCGAGGAGCCGGCGCGGCGTCCGGGGCGGGGAAACGCGACACCTGCGCCCGACGCCCGCTGGGGGTCCGGCTGCTTGGGGCAGGGGTCCGCCACTTTGATCCATGAGCCCAGGCCGCAGAGGGAGCGGAGAGGCCCCGGCCACCGGAGCGCATCTGCCCTGATGGCTGGGGCCGCGCACCGACGCCTCCACACCTGGTCGAACGCCTCCTACCCCCAAGCCTGTTTCAGACGACTTGTCTATAAGGGCACGAGCAAGGTTTGCTTTTTNCAGACTGCCTTTCCCCGCTGGGCGAGGAGCCGGCGCGGCGTCCGGGGCGGGGAAACGCGACACCTGCGCCCGACGCCCGCTGGGGGTCCGGCTGCTTGGGGCAGGGGTCCGCCACTTTGATCCATGAGCCCAGGCCGCAGAGGGAGCGGAGAGGCCCCGGCCACCGGAGCGCATCTGCCCTGATGGCTGGGGCCGCGCACCGACGCCTCCACACCTGGTCGAACGCCTCCTACCCCCAAGCCTGTTTCAGACGACTTGTCTATAAGGGCACGAGCAAGGTTTGCTTTTTTTTTTTGTTCTGTCTAAAACATTTTGCAAAGACTCGAATCCAGGCCGTCCTTTCTCTGAGATAAAGGTGCGAGACGGGGACAACCTAAAAGTTTCCACTAAGGGAGGAGCCTGCTGCCTGTCCCGCGTGGCTTGACCTTTTTAAAGTAGTGCCCCACTTGATACACTAATACATGTCCCTCTAAAAATTTATTCCCTAAACAGCTTCAGACGGCCCGATTGTCTGGTCCTGTTGCCTTCTGGTTCCCTGTTCTGGCCATGTCCACCCCCTGCGCAGCTATCATAACCATGTGGGTGTGTTTCAAGGCTCTCATCCTAGAAATGAGGAATAAATGCTGGTTGTTGGCTGAATATCAGGACCAACAGAGAATCAACATCTATTGTGTTTAACAATATATCACTCACAGGTATCTAAAAGTATAAAGGCAGTTATATGAGATTCATAGCTATGATGAAAACTGTAATAATGGGAACACATGAAAATAACTGGAGGAATTTGGATTTCTGAAATTTGCATTCTTTTCAGTAAGGTGGTTTGAGCAGGAACGTTATGGTTTTTATTTTTAATACATGTGGATTCCAGATAGCAGTCTTTTTTTTCTTCTGTCCTGCTTATATGCTTCTATATCGCTATGTATTAGACAATGGTCTCTTTTGTTCTTAATTAACTGTGTCTTTTTTTTCTGTTTGCCTCTGGCAAGGCACATACACCCTACTAGAGTTTTGCCTAGAAAATAGAGGGAGGGCTAAAAATAGAATCTAGAGCCACTGAATTTTGTCCTGGTTGTTGTTTTTAATACGCTAGATACACAAAGTGAAAGAACATATACCGTCTTTCATGAGTAAAAGACAGAGCCTGCCCACGTCAGTTTTTACAGCTTCTAATCTGTGGTTTAGGCATTAATACTCAATCTTGGTCATTGATTCTACTAATTGTCAGTAAATTAAAATTATTCAGGTGCCAACCAACAAGCCATTGTTTGCGTATACTACAACGACTTTAGCTCCTACTTTGTTTTTCATTGTTTGCTTTCCTGAGATTGGAGAGGAATTTATCAACTACCCCTTGTATAAAACCTATTATTGCCATACTGCAGATACAAAGTGTTATGAGAGCAGACTGTCCTGAAAGTTCTGAGATAACACATGAACAATTAGAAAAGAATTTCTTTCCTAGAAATTAAAACATGGATATTAAAAGGCATGCAATGGGGAAAAAAAAAATGTTCTGGTATTGATC
>SJYV01053323.1:753066-773973 GCA_006410875.1 Neotragus pygmaeus
AAAAAAAAAAAAAGCTCAAGTAAAAACAGCTGGGATTGTGGGTATGTGGGTGGGGGGCGGATTCCCTTTCTGTTTGTTTTATTAGAAGTGGAAAGGGGGTGCAGCAGCTGACAGCTGTCCCCTCAGGTCACTAGAAACCGCACCCGCTCCCCCCACCCCGGCTCACCAGCGTATCCGGCGGAATTCTGAGCAGGGGTCTGGCAGGCCGCTAGTACCTCTCGCTGGGGACGCTCTATACCTGGGCGAAACTGGTTGGCACACTTTTCTTTTTAATCCTCCATTTATTTCTGCTGCAAACCCTGCCAGAGCTATGCTGACCAGTGATCTACTGCTCATTGGATTGAGTCAACATATTAAACCTTGCATTGATTGTTTTACTGAAGGGCCTTGACAAATAGTGCGACTGCAGTCAGAGCAGGCCGGAGCCCCGCGTCTCCACCGTGTCTGTCCCGGGTCGACCCTCGGCAGAACCCCCCCAACTCAGGAGCTGTTCTCCCTCGGCCTCAGGTCGGGGTCTTCTCCCCCAAAAGAACAGGTTCAATCGCCCGGTGCCCCGGGGCTGCAGGAAGATCTAAAGGGTCTGGGGAGTTGCTCTGAGGTGTTTAATGCCCCGCAGGCCGACTTTGTTCAGGTAAAACCCTTTGCAAACCACAACAAAAGCGCCCTGGGAAGATACAGGCCGGATCAGAGGGAGCTCCCCGGAGCCGCTGAAAGGAGAACACAGCCTCAAACAATGCAGGACAAGGCGATCTTATCAAAGAAAAGCCCTTTCAATGCCTTAATAACAACCGCGTTCTGTTTGAATTACCACTACTGAGCAAATGGCGGGCCGGCCTTCATCCCCCCCTCCTCCCCGCCAGGCGCATTAACATCAACACGGCGGCGGGCGCATTTGAATGCGCGCGGTGGCCCCGACCCTGCGCCCGCCGGGAAAGGAAAGGCAGCTGACACGTCCCGGGAACCTGCGCTACCTCCCCCAGCCCGCCCGCGGTGGTGGCCCCTGCGTACTGAGGAGCAAACTGAGGATCAGACTAGATCATCACGCAGATGGTGTGCGGCGGCCAGGTGGGAGCCACAAAGGACACCTCCCCGGGCCGGGGAGCCAGGCGCAGGGGAGTTCTCCGAGCCGGACTCTCCAGGAGCGGGACTCGCCTTCGGGGCCTCGGGAGCGGTTCTGCCTGGGGGCTGTCTTTTCAGTATCCGGAGAGGCCGGGGCAGCGCGACCAGGCCCCAGAGTGCTCTGCAGCTTGCGCCGCGAGGACCTGGGAGATGCCCCGCACCCCCTGGGAACCAAGGAGGGGGCTGGAGTACGGGAGAGATGAGAGGGACTTGTCAGAATTCATTATTGACTGCGAAAGTCACCACCCTCTTTCCGGGCCCTAAAAGAGACAATGGCAAGGATGGGAAGGTGTATATCAAAGCGGACTGGGTCGGGTCCCACCCGCCGCCGCCGCCCCCCTCCCCTCTCGCCCCTTGACGGATGAGGCTCCGCAGAGGAGTCGGGCTCCGGCCGGCGGGCCGCCCCACATTAACATCACAAGGGCGCCCGGCGCCGACAGCGGCCTTGCCACCTTGGCGCGGGACTTCACAGCGGCCTCTCCTCCGCTGACCCCGCGGCCCAGGCTCCGGTGGCACGCCTCCCTCTCCCCCCGGCCCGGGCCTGCTCAGCGCGCATTCTCCCGGGACGCACCAAGGGTCCCGGCCCGGCACCGCGGGCCAGCGCCTCAGGCAGGCTCAGGATAGCCAAGGGCCTTCCTCGGGCGCGCTCTCTGTCCAGGCGAGCGCGCCTCCTCTCGGGGGAAGGGATCCAGCCGACCCTCCAGGTCGGCCCCGAGGCCTTCGCCCCGCACCGCCGCAGTTCCCCCGGTGATGGGTCCCGGCTTGTGCGCAGTGACGCAAAACACCGATCCCAGGAGACAGCCCCCAACGGCTGCTCTGATTTATGCGACTGTAATCGGCTATAAAACCCCTGCAAAGTGGCCATAACCTGCATGCGGGCCGGCTGGGCCTGAAAGGAGGGAAGAGGAAAAAGCGGAAGTGCAGAGGGCTGGGAAAGACTTCATGGAGGGAAAGCGGAGCCAGCAGGAGTCTCCCACTACGCCTACTGGCGCCCCTTCCCTACTGGATACACTCAAACGCCAGACGAGGCAGACCCGGAACCCACGAGCCCGCTCAGTCCCGCCAACCCGGGATCTCTGCAGAGACATCTCTGGGGCAAGCTCGTTAAACGAATATGCGCGCGCGCGCNTCTTTCCCCCTCCCACCTCTCTTTGCCTGTAGGAGGTACTGTATGTAGTCATGCACTTTGTATTAATATATTAGAAATCTACAAATCTGTTTTGTACTTTTTATACTGTTGGATACTTATAATCAAAACTTTTACTAGGGTATTGAATAAATTTAGTCTTATTAGAAAATAAAAGAGGCTGTTTTGTGGCTTTGTTTGAAAGGTGTTCTTAAGTAAGAATAACTAATACTTCTGGCCCTCACAGGTGTTACTCAGTACAAGCCCTTAGTATTGTAAGAAGCCATGAAGGAAAAGAGTCCTCTTTACCAAGAAATACAGACTTTAAAATACAGATCTTTTCTACTTACCTTAGGGTTACACCTCAATAAAGTTGAAACCACTGTAAGTGAAAAATGCATTTAGGTGACTTCCCTTCCTGTGGTCCAGTGGTTAGGAATCCCCCTGCAGCAGGGGGAAAGGAGGGGAGGGAGTGGGGAGCACACAGGGTGGGAACTAAGATCCCACGTGCTGCAGAGCTGCCGAGCCCTTATGCAACAAGCAGCTCGAGTCAGCTGCAAGGAAAGATCCTGCATGCTACGTGAGATAAATATTTTTTAAATGCATTTCATACATGATAGTTTAGCCTAGCCTACCTTAAACATACTCAGAACATTTACATTAGCTTATAGTTAGCAAAATGATCTAACACAAAGCCTATTTTTAATTAAATATTGAATGTCTTATGTAATTTATTGAAGGTTGCACTGAAAATGAAAGCCAGAATGGCTAACCATACTGGTAGTTTACCTCAGGATCATGTGGCTGATTGGGAGCTGTGGCTTGCTATGGCTCCCTGCTGCCAGTGCATCACAACAGTATCCTACCGTGTATTGCCAGCCTGGGAAGAGATCAAAATTCCAAGCCTGATTTCTGCTGAAAGCATGTCTCTTGCACAATCGTAAAGTCAAAAAATTAAGTTGAACCATCATTAATCCAGAGACTGACTATAAAAGACATTTTAACTGATGTGCACAATGAGGTGATTTTAACAATAAAGGACAAAAGTTCTCCAATGATTCAATGACTACAGTGTTTTTATTACTGTTGTCTATGTACATATGGGAAGCACCACTGAGACTTTAGAGAAACTAAAAATGTTTGGAGACAGATTTTTGGCATTGGGATCAGACCTGGTCCTACGTTAGCTATGTGAGTCACTTGACTGCGAGTCTCCAAACTTTCTGCTAAGGACTTCCCTGATAGTTCAGATGGTAAAGAATCTGCTTGCATTGCAGGAGACCTGGATTCAGTCCCTGGGTCAGGAAGATCCCCTGGAGAAGGGAATGGTAACCCACTCCAGTATTCTTACCTAGAGAATACTATGGACCGAGGAGCCTGGCAGTTCATGGGGTTGCAAAGAGATGGACATGACTGAGTGACTAACACTTATATAAACTTAACATTAATTTCACAGAATTGTTTATAGATTTATGAGGAAACCAAGAGGTATAATTCATATCAAAGTTTTTTTTTTTTTTTTCCTGTACCACTCTGCTTGCGGGATTTCAGTTCCCTGACCTAGGGATTGAACGAGGGCCATAGCAGGGAATGCCCAGAATGTTAGCCACTAGGCTGCCAGGGAACTCCCATATATCAAAGTTTTAAAGACAGATTGTTACTTGGGCAAGGTATATTCTGTGGGTCAAACCTTTTATACTACAGTTAAATTTACTTTGGGATAGTCCAGGTGATTTTGCCAGCACCTAACCTAGTTACTGTGAAGCTACTAAATTAGGTCGTGAAAGATGATAGCACCTACATTATTATCTATTGCTGTTTAATGAAATTACCACAAATTTAATGGCTTACAAGAAATTGATTTCAGTTTCCATCTAAGTGCAGTGTGGCTGGGTCCTTTTAGGATCTGATAAGGCTGCAACAGGTGTCAACTTGGTTGCATTCTCATCAGATGACCTGAGAGTAAATCACTCCAGACTTGCTTGGGTTGTTGACAGAATTCTTTTCCTGTGGCTGTGGGTGGGATGGTGGGCCCCCCTAGATCCTTACCAGTTGTTCAGTCGCTCAGTTGTGCCTGACTCTGCAACCCCATGGACTACAGCATGCCTGGCTTCCCTGTCCTTCACTATCTTCCAGAGTTTGCCCAAGCTCATGTCCATTGAGTCGGTGATGCTATCCAACCATCTCATCCTCTGTTGCCCCCTCTCCTGCCCTCAATCTTGCCCCAAATTAGAATCTGTTGAGGTCTCCCAACATGGCACATTGCACCAAGCCGGCAGGTCTCCAGAGCCAGTCAGCTGGCAAGAGTCATCTGGTCCACATTTAGCTCACAGCACGAGTGGTGGAGTGTGAGAACCATAGGGTTTGGTCTGCCACAGCACCTCTTTCATAAATGAACCACTTGAAAGTGTCCTATAATACAAGCATTTGGTGTAGCAAGAAAAAAGAAAAAGAAGCTCCTCCTATTAGGAAACACACTGTGGCGGGCCTGGCACCTTTAAACTTTGTTCAAACAACCTCACAAGTGAAAACAACAACAACAAACGTGTTTACAAGCAGTCGGTGAAGGGGTGTAAGGGGCCATATAATTCCTGATTGCAAAGCCTCTGCTCTTCAGACTGGCCCCTGTCCCTGCTCTAACTCGAGTCTCTTCTGAAGGCTGCAGATGAAGCAAGTTTCACCCTTTCAAAGAGGTTGACTTGTCTAAATCAGTTACTCGAATTCTGATAATTTTGATGTTGAAAGTGCATAGTATATATTATCTTTTCATGGAGAAGATAGTCACCAAGTGGCTTAGTAAAACACGGAATCATCTAAATAAAGGAGCTGGCACTAACTGCTTTCTCTGTACTAAAGAATGGAAGATCCCGAGGGAGGCTGCACCATCCCTGGAGCAGTTTCCCAATCACCCAGATTTAGCATTGTGCTGCTCTGGCAATCACTTGTGTGATGTTCAGTGAACTGGGAAGGAGGAGAAAGCCAAACTGGATCAAAGTTAGATATTTCACAGGCTCCTGTTCTCAAAGAAAGGGATCTGAGGGTTCTAACAATTTCTCAAGCTATGGAGTTTGGTTACTCATTGTGATCATGAGAATGCTTCAGGTTTCAAATATCTTGCCCCTGGTTAGAAACTGCTTGTTATTTTATGTCGAATAGGGGGGTCTTGGACATGCTTNCTCAGGCCCAGCCCTTCGTCCTTGTATCTGGGGCCAGAAAATCTTCTTTGCCACACAGCAGGTTTCTCGCCTGGGTCAGGAAAGCCCCCAGGTTACCCCATCAAGAGGGAGGCAGGCGTCTAGCCCCAGGCCCAGGGGCCCCACCTTTGCACCCAGGTCCTTTGTGATAGACACCAGGCGTTCCCACGTCCAGAGAAGGCTCTGGGGACTCCCCTGGCCGCGCTGCCAGCCCATGGCAGGGGAGACCCTGGTCCACAGCGACGGCGGGGCCTTGGCTCACCTCCTGGCTTCCCCACCTACCGCCCTCCCCAGCCTCTGGCCTTCACCCCCACTGCTAGCAGGCAACACCTGTAAGTTGGCAAAGGGGAGCGGGGTTCCTGGATTAAAATTCCCGCGCTACCACAGAGGCTTCTCTCCGTGGAACTTAGCCCCCAACCAGGGGTGCTGCTGCACTGCTTTTTATGGAAAGATTTTATTGCTCCTGTGGCCCTGCAGACCCCGGCTGGTCACTAATGGCGGTTCGTGTCTTCAGAAGGGCCAGTTCCGCCTTCGTGTCTCACTCCCTCTGCGGTGAGGAGAATGGCATGGCTTGTGCCTCCTCTGCGAACAGAAGCCTAAGGAGCCCTTGTTGGGGTTTGTTGGGCCTTCTGATGCGTTTGACTGAGAGAGAAAGGTGGTGGGCTCCTGCTGTGTGAGCCGGCACACTAGACACCAGTTCTCTGGGGCTCTGGAACCCCAGGTCCGGCGGCCTCTGGCCAGAGCCGGTTTCCCTCCGTTCCCCGCTTTATCAGTTCTACAGGTCCCCGGACCTTCAGGCCCATCCGACTTGGAGAAGCCCCACTCCTAGCCTTTTCGGCCGTCCCCAACCCGGTGCCTCCGCAACGCCGGCCCCCGCGGGTCTCTCTCCCGCCCTCCATCCCCGTAGGCTGCTTTGTCAGTCCCAGCTCAAGCTCCTGTGTTTGTCCAAGTTCCAGAGAGACTCCTTCCACTCTCATGTAAGTGTCGGCGCAGCAACTAAGGTGGGAGATGAAAAAAAAAAAGAAAGAAAGAAAGAACAGACAAACCGCTGGAGAATAAAAGATTCCTTTTCTGTCCGTTTTGTTTTGCGGCTGGGGGTATAGCAGGAGAGGGTGCGGGGCCCAAACGAGCTGGATGAGCGCTTTGGAATCCGCATAAGCTGTTAGTGTCAACGGGCCCCAGCGGGAGTGAAGAATTGGAGGAGTGAGCTGGATAAATCGGTGGCAAAGCCCGAAACTATCAACAGATGTTTTGGCAAAGGGTGCGCGTGTGGGGAGGGGTACAGAAGGGCTCGTTATTCATGCGACTGTCTTGATTCGCCCCGGCCTCCGTGCGCGGGGGTGGACTCCTTGCTAAGCGCATCGCGCGCGCCCGCGGCCCTGGCGCTTCCCGACTTGCTTCCCGGGGTCCTCCGCTGGCGCGGCCGCTACGGCTGCTCCCCGAGCAGGTCCACGAGACGCAGGTGGCAGATCTTCTTCACCTCGCCCAAGGCGGTGCGCAGCTCCTGCGCCGGCGGGCAGCGCAGCCGGCGCGCCAGCTCGCGGGGCGCGGCCGCCGGGTCGCTGAGGCGCACGGCGAGCACGAAGGGGAAGCCGAAGCGCGTGCGGTACTGCGCGGTGAGCTCGGTGAACCGCAGCCGCTCGGCCGCGCCCAGGTTCTGCAGGCCTGCGGCGCTCTGCTCCCGCTGCGACTCGGCGGAGAGCCGGCCGCCCTGCAGCTGGCGGCCCGCCAGCTCCGGGTGGCAGCGCAGGACGCCCTCCTGGCCTGCGGAGAAGCACAGACACAAGGCGGTGGGAGCGCGTTATCGCGCCCCGAAGGGCTTCGGAGAAAAGCAGGGTCCCGGGACGTGATGAGGGGCAGCTCGGGGCGCCCAGCGCACCCCACCCCTCCAGCGCGTCCTGAACCCTGCGCCCCGCCAACCCCGCTTCACTCGGCCTCGGCCGGGGCCCCGGGGGCGGGGCGGGAAGTGACAAGTCTGTCCTTTGAGACCTTGGGGCCAGCAGAGCGGCGGGGAGCGGCCGCAGAGGCTCGGAATTTACGACTTGCTCGGGAGGGAGCGGGGACGCGATAAGGGAACCCGAGCGTTTCGTATCTTTTCAAAGTCCTTTGCTCTCAGGGGGGCTTTGATGTCGGAGAGGGCCGGACACAAGGGCCTGAAGACTTCCTGAAAAAGCCACGGAATGGGTTTCGCTCTGGAAAGGAGAAGGGCGGGGAGGATCCATAGGGATAACATCCTTGGAGCTCGGCAAATAAATGCCCAGGGTTTTGTGACCCTAAGTGTGAGCTCTGGGCTTCTAGAATCAGGCGTGCAAAGAGCTTTGCAGATGATTAACTGCAAAGAAACCCATTTCCAGCCGAATCCTACGGCCCTTTGAACGAAAGTGGCTTCCTCCTTTTAGGAAAACAGCACCACTCACCACCCACCGTGTCTGAGGCTCATTTCCCTTCTCCCACGGTAGATCTCAAAACAATTCTTGGAGAACAACCTTTCCTGGGAAGGCAGCTTCTCCTCATCTCTGAACACTGGCCTGAAATTGGCCACCCGTGGTGTGAGTCCTACGATTTCAAGTCCTAATCCAGGGGAGTTTTCCTGAGCCCTAGCCAATTATTTTACTTAGTTCTCTAAAGGGAGATTTAGAATCCGTGGGGCTGGGCAAGATTTCAGATATGCTAAACAGGGGACCCGGTGGGAACAATGGGGCTGATGACACCTAGCTTGCTGAGGAGTGGCAAGGATTGGAGACAATTCATTTACCCAAACAGCACCTGATGCTAGCAGTTTTTCAATAAATAGCCATATTACCTGCCCTAGCAAACTCAGTGTAACTGGCCTGCCCTGCGGCTGGAAGCTTCTGTCCCTGGGGCTGAGGACAGGTGTGGGGCTCCTCTGGAAAGGGGGGATCACTGACTGACTCTTGCTTTAATTAGAGTATAAACTCCCCCTGCTTAAGTCTTATAGTTTTCTGCCCAATTAAAGGACGACTGGGATCATTGACTTGTGGACCTGTGCCCTGAGAGGTGGGAGAACTGGGGTGAGGGGAACTTCTGCATTGAAGAGAGGCTTCATCAGAGGCTCAGAAAGGAGTAGGTGACCTGCCGAAGGTCACTGAGCCAGGAAGCTGCCTGCTTGGGGCTCCTGAACTCCAAACCACTGGCTTTGGAGCACTGGCTGCCCCTTCAAGATTAAAGGTAGTTTAAAATGAAACTCAGGTCACCAGTAATCCCATCTTGGCAATACCCCCCATTTTAGAATATCTCTCCTGGGCCTTGCAAAGCTGGGGCGCTTGGTCCCCACATCCAGCGCATCCAGGTGATGTGAAAAGGTAGGTGATAAAGTCCCTACCTGGGCGCCCCCAGCCAGGGGCTGGAGGGCGGCTGTGCTGTGGAGACTGCCCAAGCCTGAGGCTGGGCGCCCCCTGAATCCGCTCCACACCCACCCAGTCTCGACCCCCGCCCCCGAAATGGGCGTGGGCAGCAGGGGTCTGGGAGGCTCACAAGCCCTGACCGCAGGCCCGCCCTGCACCCCTCCTTGTTTATTCAGATTTTCAAAGGGGTGAGGAGGTAAGGGGGCCAAGACCCCGCCTTCTCACTGAACTCCTCAGCATCCCCCCACGCCACCCTCCCCCCATTTCTTACTCTGCGGAGGCCTGGCTCCTGCGCAGGGAATGAGGTTATTGCTAGGAGGACCTGGCCGGGGGTTGGGTCTGTCCCCCGGTGGCGAGGCCCCAAGCAGAACCCCGGTCCTGTGGGTGGCCGCCTGCATCCCAGACCTGCCTCTTCTTTCTGGCCCTGACACCTGGCTTCTCACTCTGTTGGGCTCTTCCCTCTCTTGAAAACATCACCTGGGGTTAATGTTTGCCCAGTACTGAGCGTGTTTTCCGCTGGTGGCGGGAGACAAGGGGGATGAGAGAAGCGCAGAGCAAAGAGAAGAAAAGACATCAGAAAAGAGGATTTACACACACACACACACACACACACACACACACACACACACACACAGAACCCTCAAGTGTAGGTAAAAGAAGATGGTGCGAGGAGGCAGGCAGGGAATGGTAGCTCTGGAGAAATAGAACCTGAGCCCGTTGAGCCAAGGACTCCATCTTTATTGCCCCAAACCACTGATATGCCCCTTCCAATCCTTCCTGCCGGACAGCTCTGTCCCCCCTCCAGCGCTGCATCCCCAGTGGACTTAAGCCCCAGTAGAAGGCTGGAGACCATGCCTGCGTACTCCCCACCTCTGCCCTGCAGTCCCCCTACCTGGAGTGCCCAAACCTGGCTGGGTGTCTCACTTCAGGCCTTTCAGTACCGTCTGTCCTTCAATCTCTCCTAAAATCTGAGACAGCACTGCCTCTGCCATTGGCATGGGATGGTCTGGAGATGCAGGTGTGGACAGGCATTATTTGCTACAACCACAGACCAAGAATCTCTGCCCCTTGAAGAGTTCCTGGCATGGAGCCAACAGTCCTCATTTTATTAGCAGACAGTGGCAGCCAGCCTGGAAGCCTATCAACATCCTCCAGTGTCCCCACACTGTCCCAGCTGGTGTGCCTGCCCTCCTGTCCATGCATGGCCTGGGCCAGCCTCTCTCTCCACTTGTGTTCGGGGAGCCAGCGCCTCCTTCCACGTCAAAGGCTATGATTTCAACCATCAATCCCCCCTGCCCACCCACCATCACTGCCACTTCATCAACACACAAACTGTTCCTAGAAGCACTTAACCCCTAAAGAAAACGAGCGCCCTCTCTTGATTGCCTGTGGTCCTCTAGTTCCTCCCTGTGTCTCTGCTCCTCCTCACAGCACAGCCACTCCTGGGGACTGTCTCCTGGGCATCTCCACTTCCTCTCCCCACCTCCCAGGCTCACCCCGTCGTCACACTTCCAGCCCCACCAGCCTGCCCAGTGCACTCCTCAGATCGCAGGCGATGACAGCTTGCTCAAGCCAACGGCCAGTGCTCTGGCCTCTTCTCTCTCAGCCTCTTGGCAGCATGTCATGTGGTTGGCCCTCTCTCCTTGGAAGACCATCATTGCTTATTCTCATCACTGGTCCAGATCAGCGACACAAGTGCTCCCAGACTCAGTCCTCACACCTCCTCCTTTCTGATTCACATGGATGCCCTAAGCGTTCTCATCTAGCCCCCTAGCTTCAAATGCCATCGATTATTTCATGACACGTGAGTCTAGTCTAGTCCTCAGCTTTCCCCTGAGTTCCTTTATTATAAGCCAACTGAACACTCAATATTGTCCTCTGGATGGTTATTTGGTATCTCAGCCTTGCCAAGCTTCCATTCGCCATCCTGTCCTCTCAGTGCTGAACTCGTCCTCATTGCAGAAAACAGATCACCACCCACTCAGTTGCTCTATAAAAAACACAGGTGTTATCCTTCATTTCGGGCTTCCCAGGTGACTCGGTGGTAAAGAATCTGCCTGCCAATGCCGGAGCCACAGGAGACGCAGGTTTGATCCCTGGGTTGGAAAGATCCCCTGGAGAAAGAAATAGCAACCTCTCCAGTCTTCTTGGCTGGAGAATCCCATGGACAGAGGAGCCTGGCAGGCTACAGTCCGTTGGGTCACAGAGTCAGACACAAGTTAAACAACACAACAATCCTTCATTTCTCTTTGTTTCTGACCTACCTTCCTGCCACAAATCTATCAAAAACACCTGTTGGCTCGAACTCTAAAATTCCACGTCTCTTCTCTCCTGCTCCAACCCTAGTCCACCTGACCATCACCTCTCAATTTCACTGCTACCGCAGGCCTTCCACCTGACCCCTCTCCTCACATCCCTCCACTCTCCACCGTTCTCCAACCACTTGATCATACTTGTCACTTCTTAAGAAAGACCTCTTTTATTACATATGTTCTATCCTAATACAAACGTTCTTCTCATAGTTTCTAGAACCGAAATGATCCTTTTTATGTATGTTAATCCTGCATCTCTTCACTGGACTGTCTGCTCATTGAAGGCAGGGACCTGTCTTGTTCATGGCTCTATCTCCAGGGACGGGGACAATTCCCCAAGGAAGAGTAGGCACTTAGTAAGTGTTTATGGACTGACACTCTGGGGAGAAAGTGCTATATATTCCTTTGGCTGAACGAACACATCATAATAGCCTCATATAAATACCTTATAGCTTGCGTTGAAGGAAGTTATCGGTATCCAACTCTTTGATGCTTTCAACAACTATCTTGTGAAGTAAGTATTAAGTAATGAATCATGGCATTATTGCTATTCTGAAATACCACAGAAAGATGCATGATTAACTGTTATGACACTTTTATTGCTCTTTGATGTTTAATACAAATCACTATTGAATTTGTTCATTACTGGCCGTGTGTGTGTGTGTGTGTGTGTGTGTGTGTGTGTGTGTGTGTTCGCGCGCGTGTGAACCTTCTTCCCTTTATTGTTGCCATTCCTCTGGCTTGGGAATCAGGAACTGATTGGCTTGAAAAGGTGTTTTGCCAGTTAGTTTTGGAGCTAAATATTAGTCCTAGAATGCCACCTACTGGTCAGTAATCACCATAGTAAATGAATAGCCAACATCGGCTTACTCTTGGAACAGAATTTTCATTTTTCTTTAAATGGTAGAGGATTTTCTTAGATCATCTAAAACAAATCCTTGACCAGATAGATCATCATAACCTGAACATCTCTATAAGGTCTCTTTTAGTTTTAGGACTCAAAGATTCTGTTACACCCAGTTTGTTCTTCACTATCTAAGGAGTAAGTCGTCCCCAATGGCTCAGCGGAAAGAATCTGCCTGCAATGCAGGAATAAATGGGTTCAATCTCTGGGTCAGGAAGATCCCCTGGAGCAGGGAATGGCAACCCACTCTAATATTCTTGCCTGGGGAATTTCACGGACAGAGGAGCTTGGGGGGGTATAGTCTATGGGGTTGTGAGCAAACATCCAAGAAGAAAAGCTAGACTTTTACTTGATATTTTAAAAGCTAGGGAGGGGACTTCCCTGGTAGCCAATGGTGGGGACTTCACCTTCCAACGCATGGGGTGTGGGTTGGATCCCTGGTTGGGGAGCTAGGGTCCTGTATGCCTCTTGGCCAAAAAGCCAGAACACAATCAACAGAGGCAGTATAGTAACAAATTCAATAAAGACTTTTAAAATGGTCCACATTAAAAATGATAATAATAAAAAAAATAAAAACCAGCAAGTTCCCTGGTGGGATTCTGGATTTTCACTGCTGCTGCCCAGGGTTCAATCCCTGATCTGGGAATTGAGATCCTGCAAGTGAAGAAATGTAGCCAAGAAAAAAAAAAAGATTAAAAAAAAATAATAAAACCCCACATCAAGCATTAATGTTATTGAATAAATCAGTGAATGAATAGATGAAGTCCCTAGAAACTGTTTCTAGATTTTGCCTTTGAATTTCCAGAAAATTCTTCAAAAGCTTTTGGGTTGATTATCAGGATTTGTCTCAGTTTTCTTATCTGTAAAATGGGGATACTAATGATAATCCTTATTTTTTAGGATTATTATGAGGATTAAGGGAGTTAGTAAATGCCAAATGTTGGGAAAGGTGCTTGAAAGACAGCAATAGTAAGGGGAAAATGCATTTTAGGGGTTGTCATCATTATTTCCACCAGTAACTCTGCTTGCTTAATGCCATGAAGATGATTAGATAGGAGGAAGGTGATTAGAGAGGGCTGCACTCCCAGCTGCCCCAGGCAAGTGTGGCCATCAGCACAGGGCTGAGAAGCAAGCTCTACCAGCAGGGAGGTCCCTCAAAGAACTGCCTGGAGTGCAGAAGCAAACAAATGCCCAGGTGGCTCCAACTTCCTCCAGTGGTTTTGTCCTACTGACCTGCTTCGAAAGTCACCCCAGTTAAACTGTGTGGGGAAGGGTAATGCCAGGCTCCATCATCTTTCAACATCCCATTAGGAACAATTTCCTTCATTCCCTCGACAAATCTTGATCATGTTCGTGTTCTGTCCACAGGGTGGGATGGGATTCTGACACTGGCCCAGATACAGCCAGCTGGGCTGCGGCGGGGGGGTGGGGGGAGTGCGGGTTCCCCTTTGGACAGGCAGTGGGTGAGGGTCAACAGGGCCCCTACATTCCTACTTGCAGCAGTGGGATCTAGTTCCCTGACCAGGGATCAAACCCGGCCCCCCCTGCACTGGAAGCTCGGAGTCGTCCCCACTGGACCACAGGGAAGTCAGGGCCTCCACATTCCTGTCAGCTTGGTTTAATCCCTCATCCTCCCCTCTACCTGAATGTACCTAAAATGAAATAAAGGAGCCCCTTGTTTGGGAGGCTCCCTTTGACCTCTGGAAACCGTGCCGGCCCGGGTGTCAGAGCCCTGGGCTCACAGGCCAGGACTGTTGTGCAGAAGAGCGCTGCGCCCAGCTCCCTGTGGAAGCCCCTCTGTGAAGATAGCCTGTCCCCTCGAGGTCCCCTCAGCCAGTCCAGGCTTCTCCAGGGCCCTTGAGGACAGCCCTGGAGGCAGCCTCGGCCGCTGACCTTTGGCCTGGGAACCCCCGGGAGGCCACGTGTCCTTCTGACTCGCCCAGGATTTGCCTGGCCCCAAACTTCCCTCCTCTCCCCACCTTACACCCCCAAGGGCCTCCTTTTTTCTCTCTCCACTGAGAGGAAATCGGCATTTTCTACCCCTTTCTCCAGAGGGATTTCTTCAGACTTTTGTCTTTCCCCCTCTACCTCACACCCACAGGGAGCTGCTGACCTGAGGGACTTTACTTTCCTCAGCCGCCTAGTCCAAACCGGCCCTTTCTGGTAAAACGTCAGCCATTCTCTCTCCCCCCCAGGCTCCTNGCGCACACGTGTGTGTATGTGTGCTTCCCCTACCTCAGTGACCTCCATTTCCGTCACTCCCCATTTCTGTTCCCCTTCCTGACCACCCACAAGTGTGCGACATGCTGAACCCAGGCGGGTGGCGTCTTTGAGGTCACCGCAGTGTTCTCAGGGAAGGCAGGGAGACTGCAGAAAGCGGCCGTGGTCCAGAGCCCCCTCTGGGGTCTCCAGAAGCTGCGCTCTGTCCTCATTCACCTGCTCTTTGGCCCAAAGATGCCGTGGGTGGCCTCAGGCTGCTTCTCTGGGCCACAGAAAACACAGGCCTGCGAGGTCCACTGGGCAACCTGAGCGGCTGGGGAAGAGGTACCCTGGGAGAGGGCCTCCCCTGGGACAGCCCTGGGCATTAACAGGGCCAGAGGACAGAGGGATTTGACTCTAGCAAAGCGGCTGGGCAGAGCGGGTCCGCCGTGCTGTGGTGAGGATGGCCTCTGGACAGAGCCACAGGGTCTGGGCCTGGGGCGGCTCAGGGCCCTCCAACTGACGCCTGCTCCCTTATTCCTTCCCCCGCAGTGGCCCTGCCTCCTNATCCTCAAGGAGATTGGCTACCTCCTGATGAGGTATTGCAGGCTGACATCTGGTCAACTCTGAATATCAAATCTAGCTTCCCTTCTCTCCTCTTTTTTTCAATACTCGGTGTGATAAAATAGAGAAATAAAGGACACAAACAAAGAGCATGAGAGTCTGGAAGAAAGAAATTTGTATAAACTGGATAGGAACAACAGCAAAAAAGATTTTTACAGACAGTATTTGAGGAGGGCAAAGCAGGGGTTGGTAGAAAGGTAAAATTTGTGAATTAAAAGCAAGAAAAACAGAAACAGCAAAGAGAGGGGAGGCAATAGCCCAAAATCAGAAGATAAGGAGAAGGTCAAACAGACTGGAGCAAACATTTCACACTGAGGAGCAGTGGCCAGGGAGGCAGGACAGGTGAGGTGAAGCATGTTACAAATGAACTGAATACATTGGTGGTAAGTGCATCCTTCACCTTTGAGGGTCTAAAATAAGTCTTGCCAAGTTATAGGGCACATTTCCGCAACTTATTCTTTTTTGTCTGGAGTGTCTTAATTATTGGTCACCTGTTCTTCCACATAATATGTAGAATCACCTTGCCAGGTTCCTTTTGGGACTGCATTTGTAGTGGCATTGATTCAAGAGATTAATCTAAGGAGAATAGACATCTTTCATTTTTAAATACTCAAGAGCTTTATTTTACTTCTCAGAAGATGCCTACAAATAATTTTTCAGCCGATAGTCAAAGATAACCAAGCACAGAAGGGAATAAGACATCAGTGGAGGTACAGCAGAAACAACTGGCAGTAGAAACAGACCAGCAAAGACTTCAGACATAGAACTTTCAGATATAGATTACAATATAAATATGTTGCTGCTGCTGCTGCTAAGTTGCTTCAGTTGTGTCCGACTCTGTGTGACCTCATAGACGGCAGCCCACTGGGCTCCCCTATCACTGGGATTCTCCAGGCAAGAATACTGGAGTGGGTTGCATAAAACCATTATACAAATTTAGATCCAAGATACAAACTTTTAAGCAACCCCACAAATGTCCTTTTATACAAATTGCAGCTAAGTGTAAATTCTCATTAACATATTTTACATCCGATCACATGTATGCATATAAACACACAAAATGACAAACTCATTCACAAATGTCCTTACATATCATACACCCAAAACTACACACACCAAACTGACAGAGGCACAAGATGAAAATCTACAGACACACATTCACCAGATACCAAAGGCAATGGCACCCCACTCCAGTACTCTTGCCTGGAAAAATCCCATGGATGGAGGAGCCTGGTGGGCTGCAGTCCATGGGGTCGCTAAGTTGGAAACGACTGAGCAACTTCACTTTCACTTTCACTTTCATGCATTGGAGAAGGAAATGGCAACCGACTCCAGTGTTCNCCACGGCTTCCCTGGTAGCTCAGTTGGTAAAGAATCAACCCACAATGATACAGGAGATCACCTGCAATGTAAGAGACCCAGGTTCGATCCCTGGGTTGGGAAGCTCCCCTGGATATGGAAATGGCAACCCACTCCAGTATTCTTGCCTGGAGAACCCCATGGACAGAGGAGCCTGACAGGCTACAGTCCTTGGGGTCGCAAAGAGTCAGAGGTGACTTAGTGACTAAACAACAATCATATGCATGTTTGTGTATGTGTGTGTGGTGGGATGGCTAAGTTGTGTTCAACACTTTGTGACCCCATAGACTGTAGCCTGCCAGGTTCCTCTGTCCATGAGATTTCCCTTGCTCGAGTGGGTTGCCAGTTCCTTCTCCAGGATCCTCCTGACCCAGGGATCGAACCCATGTCTCCTGCATTGGCAGGCGGGTTCTTTACCACTGAATCACCAGGGAAGCCAATATATATGATATGTATTGCCTATCATATACGTTGCATAGATATGTGAACACACACTGGATCCTGTATCATGTGTGAAGTTTCAGGCAGGCAGCCCAGTGTGGAGGGCCTGGTCCCAGGAGAGCTTGGATCTAGGCTCTGCCCCCTACTAGTTGGCATTCATCAAGTTATTAAACTTTTCTGAACCTCAGTTTCTTTGTCTGTAAAACAGAGATAATACAAGTATTTGCCTGATGGGATTTTTGCAAAGATAAAGCAAGTTAACTTAGCAGAGTGTTCCTGTTAACATCGCACTACAGAGGTGTCGGCTGATATAATGTTGACTGCATGAAGTCTGCAGAGGGCCAGCCACAGAACGTCCTCTGCTGTCCCTTCTGCCACAAGAGCCAACACAGCCCTTTCCTGTCCCCACAAGTTCCCTGCAGACAGGCTAACAGCCAGTGTGAATTTCTTTCTGATCTCCCTCCACCGGTGCCCTCAAAGCTGACTGTTGGGAAGGGAGGGTAAGGTCTGTCCAGAACGCACCCCTCCAGTCCCTTGCAACCGTCACAAGTCTTATTCCCTTCCAGGTCCCTGGAGTGAGCACAGGAGTGGGGAACTGAAGACAGAGCAGAAGGCAAGGGAGAAAGGGTTTCCCTCCCTATGCGTGACCCTTACCTTCCTCTGCCTGTTATTCTGCACACAAAGGGTCCTTCCTCCCCACCAAGCCCCAGGCACTGACAGCCTGGGCCTGGAGCCTGGAGGCTCTCAGCTCCTCTGAAGCAGTAGGAGAGATAGACATCTGAATTTGCAAGTGGAAACTTCTTAGCTCATGGAAATGCTGATATGCACAGTGGGATGGGAGAGACCAGGAGCCTAACCTTTTATTTGGTGTTATCTGTTGTATAACAATGGAACTCCAAACAGCCCACTAACATAGGAAGCCTTAAGGTTAAGGTATTAAACAGTCCCGGACAGTGAAGCAACCGACTTCCCAGGTGGTGCCGTGGTAAAGAATCCACCTGCCAATGCAGGAGATGCAGGAGACACAAGAGATCCTCTGGAGGACCACTCCAGTATCCTTGCCTGGAGAATCCCATGAACATAGGAGCCTGGCAGGCTGTAGTCCATGGAGTCACAAAGAGCTGGGCACGACTGAGCACAAAACCCACAAAAATCCAACCAAATTCCTGATATGGAACCAGCCAGGCCACTGAAGGACCCTGGGCTCTGTTAATCCTGTCTGACTCCTCCAGCCAAACTGAAGAAATGTGAAGTGGTCAGAGGTCAGGCCATTCTCACCCTAGCAAAAAGTTAAGTTACTGAACTATACAGCATACGTAAGTTATGAATTGTATGTTATTTGAATTATATATCGATAAAGCAGTTTATTTTCTTTTTAAATTTTACATTATTGATTTGTTTTTCAAGATTTTAAAAATATGGACCATTTTTAAACACTTTATTAAATTTGTCACAGTATTTCTTCTGTTTTGTGATTTGGTTTTTTTTTTTTTTTTTTTTTGTCCTCAAGACATGTAGGATCTTAGCTCCTCAACCAGGGATTAAATGGGCAACCTCTGCATTGGCAGGTGAAGTCTTAACCACTGGACCATCAGGAGCATTCCAAAGCTGTTATTTTCTAAATTTATAGAGAAATGTAGCTTCATAATTTCCATTTAACATGATTCTAATGTCCTGGGCTGACTGTATTATTGTATCTGACTTTATTATAATTTTTCTTTTAAGGTAAGAGACTTTTAGCAGTCCATGGAGAAAATTCTTAAACAGTCAAATTTTTCTTTCTTTCTTTCTTTTTTTTAATTGAACTGTTTCAAGCATCTGTTCCCTTCAGTGACAACCCTTATGTTTTCTTGAGCAGAGCTTAGGGAGATGATTTTTTTTTTCTTCCAAAAAATTTTTTTTTGGATAGGCAGACGTTTTCTCAATAGAATACACCAGAAAGGCAAATTGCTTTCCTGAACCTACTTTAAAAATTTGAGGCAAATTGGGAGTTGGAGCTCATGTGATCCTCCTCTTACCAGACTCATTCCATTGGCTGAGCCGAAGCAACATGAAGTTCTGGCTGAAGGAGCCCAGAGTGGTCGCTGAGGCCTTGAGGAAGCGGCAGACATGGGGGATGCGTCAGGTCTGCAGTTAGTATCTCGGTGGAGCCAACTAAGTGATTTAACCTTCTCAAGCTTAAGCTTTGGTTTCACTGTTAAACTGTCATGGAACAAGCTCCTACCAGCCAGTTTGTTAAATGAGTAAATCCATGTGATGCCTCAGCACAGCTCTGGAATAGTGTTATGGACAAATCAGTATAATATACAGAATTTGATATCAGAGTGAACCTTGAGGACATTATGTTATGAAAAGACATATACTGCATGATGCCATTTATATAAAGTTCCCAGAGTAGCCAAATTCAGAAGAGCAGAAAGCAGGACATGCTGCCAGGGGCTGGGGGTTGCGGGGGACACAGAGAATAGGGAGTCAGTGTCTAAGGGGGACAGCTTTGGTCTGAGAAGATGAAAAAGTTCTGGAAATGATGGTGAGAATGGTTGCTCAGCAATTTGAATGTAATTAATACCACTCAGCTGTACACTGAAAGATGGCTAAAAGGTATATACACTACTATATATAAAATAAAGAAATCAGGACCTACTTATAGCACTGGGAACTATATTTAATATTTTGTAATAACCTATGATAGAAAAGAATCTGAAGAATATTGTATCTGTAGCTAAGTCACTTTGCTGTACACCTCAAATTAATACCATATTGCTAATCAACCGTACTCTAATATAAAATTTAAAAATTTCAAAAAGAATATATATATATATGTATGTAGCTGAATCACTTTCTTGCACACCTGAAACTAAGGCATTGTAAATCAACTATACATCAGCTTTAAAAGTGGCTCAAGTGGTAAATTTTATATTATGTATATTTTACTGCAGAAAAAGATCATCAGAGACTTTTCTGCCTCTTTAAGATAATTAGAATTTTAATACATGTTGGGTCTCGAGGAGCTAAAAAAAATATGCTTTTCCAGGTGATAACTGCCCCCCCCTTTTTTTTTCCTGTTGCTGAGGGTGGTACAGACAGTTGTTGTCTAGTCACTAAGATGTGTTTGCCTCTTTGTGACTTCCTGGGCTGTAGCCCGCCAGGCTCCTCTGTCCATGGGACTCTCCAGGCAAGAGTACTGGAGTGGGCTGCCATTTCCTCCTCCAGTGTATCTTCCTGACCCAGGGATCGAACCCGTCTCTTCTATGTCACCTGCTTTGACAGGCAGGTTCTTTACCAATGAGTCATCTGGGAAAACAAATGTTAATTCTGACAAGTCACTTATTCTGATGAAAAGGATAGTGGGCATGGCAGGTGAGTTCAGACAAATGCTATGGAGCCGGTGGCCCTTCATGAAGAGCTGAAGAGTGAGAAGCAAGATCAGGAAGGAACACAAGGGGTGGTAGGAGGGCTGAGGTGGTAATGAGGTCACCCAATCATCTTCTTGCTACAGACCAGCCCCTCGGGGTATTTCTCTTCCTCCTGGAAATCTCTAAGAAACAGAGCCTTTGTTTTCAGGACAGGAAGCCAGTTCAGGCTCAGACAACATGAAGCAGAGCAGGTGCTCCAAGAATATGGTCAGAAGCACATCCTGGGGCAGATGAACGCAAGGTGTAGAAGGCAGTGGTAAATTCCAGGTCCCAGGAGACAGCCTGACCCCTGGCTGCTCCACTACTGGTGTAAATAATGCACATAAAATTCATTCCCACAGCAGGTGAATAAACGAAGTCATCTGCATAGAGGGTTATTCTTCCCTCTCATCAGCTGGTTGGCTTTTTCTTTAATTCTGCTTCTTAAAATTTGCTCTTTAGGAGGCAGGCTGGAGTACTGGCGGCCAGGCTGCAGTGATGAAAACAGTAGTGCCAGGACGCCACCTACTGGCAAGGGCTGGGAGGCAGGGGCTGATCAGAAGGGAGCGACATCCTGGCCCCAAACTCTGGGGATCATTTATTGTATCCTGACACTTTTTAAAATGTGTAGTTATGTCCGGGACAAAACTTGACCCAAACGAAAACTGACTTTGTGCTAAGAGCTGGGTTTAAAAAAAGAATCTAATTTCATTTTCCCTTAAGAGGTTATTTATGTTTTTATCCATTCTGCCAGTCTTTGTCTTTTGGTTGGGGCATTCAACCCATTTACGTTTAAGGCAATTATTGATAAGTATGATCCTGTTGCCATTTACTTTATTGTTTTGGGTTCGGGTTTACACACCCTTTTT
>SJYV01053323.1:773994-801940 GCA_006410875.1 Neotragus pygmaeus
AGAGACAGCCAGTGAGGAGCAGCCAGTCACTTCCTCATAGGTAAGTGGATGCTGGTGAATTAGTGGAATATTTTGTCAAAGCATTTCTTGGAAGAACTTTAGTGGAAATCTCATCCACAGGAATGCGGTGAGGGAGCATACGACATGGCTTCCAGAAATGACACCAGGTGGCGTCTGTGGCTTCAGTCACTCCCAGTAGCTTGAAAGCAGAGTTTCACATGCGAGTAGCCTCAGATTAGAATCAAGATACAGGGACAGATAGGTTCCTGGGGCTGAGAGTTCTGAAGCGTTCTCCATTTCATGGATTGAGAACCCTTCACTGAGCACGTTTAATCTGCCAAGTAAAATCAAAGCTCAAGAAAGAAACCCTGTTTTAAATCCTTTTCAAAAGGATGAGCTGGGAGAATCAAGCTGGCCAGTCTGGTTCTTTTGATTCATTAAAGGAATTAACTGTGGTTCCAAATGGAATTGGCTTTCCTGCTTAAGAAACCACCAGCTAGGAGGGTGACGACTTCAAAGCCATTAGTTCATCCTATTTATGACTGCAGGTACAATAAGGGAGGCACAGATCCAAACTCAGCTGAGTGTCTGATTCTAGTGGGAACACAGTTTAATTTGATTTGTAACCTTTATTGTATGTTTACCCTCCACAGACCCTTTCTTCCCTGTTGGTTTTCTTAGTTTATTCCCACAGTGCCAGGAGGTAAATGAGTAATCCTCATGGGAAACACTGAATCATTGTGGTTGTGCATAGACTGTGGCTGAGACCATTCACGATGTAACCCATGTGCTGTGCAATATTCAGCAAGTGACGTTTCTGAGCCCGTTCCCTCAACCACAAATGGGTACTTTGAGGACTGAGTCAATACCTGGAATACTTAGCATAGGACTTAGCACCTGGTAACCACAATACCAGTATTCGTTGTCATTATTCTTACTTTAAGAGTAGGGACAATAAAGCAGATAGAAATCATAAAAATGAATAGCCAGAAAGAAGAGGAGCTGAAATCCAGGTATGGTAATTCTTAAAACCATATTCATTCAGCTACACACGATTTCATCATCTTTTAGGAGTGGTTTTAGTTCTCTTATAAGTAACACACCTGTCCTCAGTTTTTTTTTTAACAAGCAGATTCACTAATGTTTTGGCTTCCCAGGTGAGTCTGTGGTGAAGAACCTGCCTGCAGGAGAATTGAACTGCCTGCGGGTTCAGTCCGTGGGTTGGGAAGATCCCCTGGAAGAGGAAATGGGAACCCACTCCAATATCCTTGCCTGGAAAATCCCATGGACAGAAGAGCCTGGTGGGCCTCAGTTCATGGGGGTCACAAATCAGACATGAGTGAGCACACAAATGCAAACATCGGTGATGTCTTAGGTGTCCTTGCATAACAGTAACAGGATGACAAATCGGCAACTAACATTTGATTTAAATACTGTTCCTTTTAAAAATGTATATTTAATGTTTAATTTATATGTATTGTAAATGCTGTCTTGTAATGATTACCTATTCTCATGATTGAAAGTATAACACAATAGTCACTTTATAGCTAAAGGAAATGAAATGAGTACAAGTAACAAGATTTTTTTTTTTTTAAGTGTGGACTGCACTCTAAGGCCCTGATTGATAGATGTGATGCTATTTTGTTCAGCTTTTGTTACAGATGGAATAGTCCCTGATGCTGCAGAAAAACCTTCGAAGCATAAGGAAGCAGACTGCTGGGAGGAAGTTTTCTGATTATCATAAATCACAAATGCACTATTGTGAGTGCAGATATTTAGTTTAGCAATGACAAAATGTAGAGCACAGGGAACTATACTTGTGATAAACCATGATGGAAAAGAGTATGAAAAAGAATGTATATATACACACATATATATGCATAACTGAGTCACTTTGCTGTACAGTAACACAACATTATAATTCTACTATATTTCAATAATTACAATGTTGTGTTACTGCTGTACAGCAAAGTGGTTCAGTTATGCATATACATATGTGTATATATACATTTTTTTCTTATTCTTTTCCATCATATTTCAATAAAATTATATTAAGTAAAATAAAACTACCCCCCAAACAGGAAAAAACTACATAAGACACAGGAATCTCACATTTCCTCTGATGACGTAGTTGGAATCACTCATAATATCCCGAGCCAGCCCAAAATCAGCAATCTTCGCCACTTTCCCATGGGTCACCAGGACATTCCTGGCTGCCAGGTCTCTGTGAAGACACTAGAAAGAACGAGAGGGGAGTGTGATTTACCGGGTTGTATGTTTTCACAGAGGACAATCTTTCCTATTGTTTCAAGTTCAGTCAGAGTTACAGAGGGCTTCCCTGATGGCTCAGATGGTAAAGAGTCTGCTTGCAATGCAAGAGCGGCAGGAGACGTGGGTTCGATCCCCGGGTTGAGAAGATACTTTGGAGGAGGAAATGGCAACCCACTCTAGTATTCTTGCCTGGAGAATCCCAGGGACAGAGGAGCCTAGTGGGCTGCTGTCTATGGGGTCCGCACAGAGTCAGACACAACTGATGTGACTAAGCCCACAGGAGTTACAGATGATGGAAGGGCAGGTCATAGACGCATCTTATCCTTACTGAGTCCTGAGCAATCATCACAATGGGTAACACAGTGTTTGCACAAGTCAGCTGTTGTGGCTGCAGCCACTGGTGCTCCTTGGGGAACATTCCCAGAGGCCAAGGGGCCAGGTTCTGAGGAAGCAGGTCAAGCAAACCAGGTGCGTGTCCGGCTGTAAATGAGAGACACAGCAGCCCAGCCTCTGCTGGGCTCCAAAAGGGAGTGTGGGAGCTTCTGGCAGAGACAAGCATGTTTCTCCTGACTGCAATGGAAAGTAGCTTTGACAATAAAATGGCACAATATATTTTTAAAAATTCAGGTAAAAATACTAGAAGTTCGGAAAGGCTGACTGAAGTGGAATGAGAAGCAGCCCTAAGCCACCCTGGTGGCTCAATGAACCTGCCCGCCAGGACTTTCCTGGTTGTCCAGTGGCTAAAACTCCATGCTCCCAATGCAGGGGAGCCATGTTCGATCCCTGGTCAGGGAACTAGATCCCACCTGCTGCAACTAAATATTTTGCACGCTGCATCAAAGATGCCGCTTATCACAACCAAGAGCTGGCACATAAAAATATTAAAAAAGAAAAAAAAAAAGAATCCACCTGCCAATGGAGGGGACACAGGTTCATTCCCTGATCTGGGAGCAACTAAGCCCCAGTATCACAACTACTGAGCCTGGACTCTAGAGCCTGGGAGCCACAACTACTAAAAAATTAATTGTTTTTCTCCAAAATATTACAAAGTAAAATCTCTGCCAGCCCCAGCATGAACTCTGTTCAGAAAATCTTTTCTGCACGGGCTCCCCACCCTTAGGTCTGACATGCCTGTTTCTCTCCTGGGTTCCCAGAACTTAAGTGAACATAGTATTTATCTCAGTCTAGTAGCATCTCTGCTTTCTTTTTCTCCCCATCAGAGATAAGACCTGCCTCTGTATCTTGGCACCTGTCATGGTGCCTGGCACCGGTCAGCAGGCAGTGCAGGACGGATTCACGCAGCCTCGGAGGAAACCAAGGGGCAGCCAGAGAAGTAGGGAGGAAACTAAGGGAAAAGAGTGACTCAGAGGGAGCTGCCTAGAGGGAAAACAGGGGAGAGAGCTCCAAAAAAGCAGATATGCTGCAAACATTAAAACAAGCCCAGGGGGTAAAAGGCAGTGCCCCTTGACCTCCAATTGTGAGTAGTTTGAATATTTACCTAACAACAGGCAACCGGGTCCCACAACAGGTCCAGCAACCGGGCTGGACCATCTAGGGAGATGCCATCAGCGTGTGTAAAGAAACTGGTGAAAGCGCTATTGCAGATGCAGACGTGAGAAAGGGACTGACTCAGCAGCCCGCTGTGAAGACAGGAGAGGAATATGTCCCGGGATAATGGGTGGGGAAGGAATAGGAGACAGCAATTCTTTTAACTATAGAGCAGGGATGTCCAATGTTGGAAAAGCAAAGCAGAGACATCAACATATATTGATTGGGTTGGCCAAAAAGTCTATTTGGATTTTTCCTTTACGTCCTATGGAAAAAAACCCGAATGAACTTTTGGGCCAACCCAATACTTTCAACATCCACAAAAGAAAAAGAAAAAAACAAAAAACTTGGGATTCTCACTGGGGTTAACTAGAATTAATCTGGAGAGAACTGACTTTTAAACATAGAATCTCTCCTCTATGAACAAAACAGAACTCATTATTCAGGTTTCCCTTTCTGCCCTTTAACCAAGTTTCACAGGTTTCTTCATGTAGATCTTACATGTTTCTTGTTTGTCTCAACCTGTTTCATAGTTTGGTTGTTCTTGTGAATAGAAATTTTTCCTGTGCTTCAAAGCTACTGATTTATTCCAGGTTCACTTTTTTCTTAAATCTGGGATATAGTCGATGTAACACATTATATTAGAGGCAGCACATTTTTAACATTTTCATTTATTTATTTATGAAACTTTTTGGCCTCTCCACCTGGCATGTGGGATTAGTTCCTCGACCAGGGATCGAACCTGAATCCCCTGTGGTGGAAGTGTGGAGTCTTAACCACTGGACCACCAGGGAAGTCCCTGAGACAGCACATTATTAAAGAAAGAAAGAAAGAAAAAAGTTGAAATTATTCTCTTCAAATTCAGGGAGAAAAGAGGCGAGTGCAAAGGGGTATAGAGGAGAGGGAGGGAGAGACTAGGAGACACAAAAGGAAAAGGTAATGTGGAAGGAAGAAGTTGGGGAAAGAAAGAGAAAGTAAGAAAACAGGCCAGGAAGTAGCAGAGAAGTGGCTTACAGATCGGCTTACGACGTGTCAGAGAAAGGGCAGGGCTGAAAGACTATTATAGAAAGAATGCAAAATTAGGGTAGAGTCCCTGGAATGAGGATGCTCTGAGGTGTCTATGTAGCAGCCCCAGTGGATGAGCAGGCTCTCATAGCAGACACAGGTGGCCAGAGTGCCCAGCCTGGCCAACAAGGCCCCCAGGATCTGAACCTCCACTCACCCCCTGGGTCAAATGCAGGACACAGGCTGAACAACCTTCAGTGACTGTCTTGGCCACGACTATACGTGGCATTGAGGTGAGATTCCTGAGGACCTCCTGTCTGGAAGTTTCGGGTACTTTGGGCAGCCTGAGAGGTCTGGGATAGCCATCATAGAATAAGGGATCCCGGACCTTTATACTACAATTAGCTAAGAGCCCTGGTAATATCTTAGGTGACTCCAACAGTGAACAGGAGGGAAAGACAGACTTGAAGGGCTGCAAGTTAAAATAAACAAGAAGAAAAAAAAAAACACCAACCAGCACCTCTTCTTCCACATTATCTTTTTTTGTTGTTGTGAGTTTTGCCTTTAAAAAGGAGCTTACCGACTTAAATTCCAGAAATTCCATTCCTTTGGCCACTTGATATGCAAAGCAAAGGAGATCTTCAAAGGTCAGTACATTCAGGTCTTCTTCTTCCTCCAGCCTTTTTTGGTTTTCGTATTCAATTTCATCTGTAAAATAGAACTGGTCCTCATTTTTGCCAAAATGCAAAGAAGCTGCCTTATGGAAGAGGGGACGGGCACAATAGGGGGAGGGGATTTAGAAGTACAAACAATTATGTATAAAATAAGCTACAAGGATAAATTGCACAACACAAGAAATATAGCTGATATTCTATAATGAATATAAACCGAGCAGAACCTTTAAAAATTGTGAAGCACCATATTGTACATCTGTACAATATATATTGTAACATATAATATTGTACATCAGCCATACTTCAAAAAAAAGTTACTTTATAAATCTCTGTGAGCACCTCGTGTACAAATGCAGCTGTTATATCATCTTTCTGGTGGCACCAGGGTTAACCTATTTATGCAGAGTACTGTGAAGCCTAGGAGGCTTCCCAGGCAACTCAGTGGTGAAGAATCCCCCTGCCAATACAGGAGACATCAGTTTGATCCCCACTTCTTGGCTGAATGACTTTGAACAGCTAAGCCACAATTTTCTCATGTGTAAAAGGAGGCTAATCAAACTTTCCTCATTGGACTCTTAGAAGGATTGACTGGAAGAACATTAAATGCACAAACAGTTCATAAAATGTAATAGATAATTGGTCTTTCTTTTCCCAACGTGGCAAAAATACCCAGTGCAAAAGAAAAGCATCTGGGACTTCCAGATCCCCTGGAAGATGAAGTGGCAACCCATTCCAGTATTCTTGGCAGGATAACTGTGTGGACAGAAGAGCCTGGGGGGCTAGAGTTCATGGGGTCGCAGAGAGTCCAACACGACTGAGCATGCACGCATCCGCATACATGCAGCCTAGGCAGAGTCACCTAAACAGTCTCTTTGATTAGAGGAGTGAATTCTCCAGCTCTTGGGTGATGAATCAGAGGTCTCAGATGCTCTTCTCTCTCTCTCTCTTTTTTTTTTTTGGCGGCGCCACAGGGCTTGGGGGATCTTAGTTCTCCGACCAGGGATCGAACTCAGGCCCCCTGCATTGGAAGCACAAAATCTTAACCTCTGTACTGCCAGGGACGTCTCAGATGCCCTTCTTTTGCACTAGGTAGTTTTGCCACGTTGGGAAAAGAATGACCAAATATCTACCACATATTATGAACGGTTTGTGCATTTAATGTTCTTCCAGTCACTCTTTCTAAGAGTCCAATGAGGAAAGTTTGATTAGCCCCCTTTTACAAGTAAGAAAACTGTGGCTCAGCTGTTCAAAGTCGTCCAGCCAGAAAGTGGGGGAACCTAGGGGTTAACCTGACTTCCATCTGACTCCAGAACTCATCCTTGCTTCCACTTACTAGGAAATAAGTGGCTCTAATTAATTTATGACTTTTAAAAAGAAAAACCTGACTGATCAAATAAAACAGCCCTTCAANAGAAAGTGGGGCAACCCAGGGCTTGACCTGACTTCCATCTGACTCCAGAACTCATCCTTGCTTCCACTTACTAGGAAATAAGTGGCTCTAATTAATTTATGACTTTTAAAAAGAAAAACCTGACTGATCAAATAAAACAGCCCTTCAAAACAGCTGAAACATTGACATAAAATTCATAATACATACATTGACGGTTTTTCACTACCTTTAGGGCAAATATGCATTAATGAAGTCTATAGATGATATTAGCAAAGAAAAACATGCTTTTGCATTTACGCACCTTTAAAAAATATAATAGTAAACACAGAACTTTTGCAACTGTTTCTATTTGGAAGCTCTGTTTAGAATAAAATATTACCTTCAGACTGAAATGAATTCCCATTGAACCCTGAGATAGGATCTGAGTCCGGGTGTATTTGAACTTCTCTTGAACCCGGCATACTATTAAAAAAAAAGAAAAGTTATATCATTATTTATGTTCTTCTGAGTAGAGATTTTATTTTAAAATATACAATTCATCAAATAAATGAATTCCAATTACAAATGGGGTTTTAAATTAAAAGCATAGCATCAACATGTCCTTTTCTTGTGTGTGGACATTAAAAACATCTGTGTAATTGAGCTTGTCCATCAAACTAGGTTAAGAGTGATTCCCATTCTCTGTTTGGAATCTTCTGGTTCAAAGAGGACCTTACTCAGTTCTTCCCACAAGCCTACAAGCTGGGTGTCAAAGTCATATTTCATAAAAGAGAAATTAGGCTGGATGAGATAAATATGATTTGCTGAAATAACGAAGCTAATAAGGAGTGTGACTTTCCCTATAAAAGTCCATGTCATGCAAATCTTCTATAGAGAACTTTAAATGTTTCATCATTGTTTGTTTGTTTGTTTTTTCCTAAGTTGGCCTTTGTAAAGCTCATTTCCTTTCCCTGTGAAATTAACAAGTAGTAACACTGAGAATCTCTGTTATGTATAACATAGAATTCTTCACTGAGGAATTCTGTATGCATGATATAAAATGATTCCATTTTTTTCCAGCATAAGAGTTTACTCTAATTACAATGTCCATATCTTTACAAAATGGCTTAATGATTTCAGACCACAAATATTCCAAAAGTAATTGCTTGATGTTTTTAATATCCAGCGACTGGAATGAATCGAAGGTGCTGAGTTGACCAACAGAGTTGTCACTAACCAAAGAGTGTTGGTCATACATGACTCTGTTCTAGAACACAGATGGCATTACAGAATCCTCTTGGTCTAAGAATATGAACTGAGAAACAAGCACAGAAGGGAATATTGGTGTGAATCATTAAGGGCAGCTGCACAAAGACATGCCTGGGGTCTCCATGGGGTCCCCGGCTTCCGGATGTTAGTCTGTCTCAGCGCTAGAAGGCCAGAGGCATGTCCAGAAACATACGTGCCAAGAAAACAAGGAATCTCAAATGCACCCTCCATACATCCCCCCATAAAGTTAAAAGTCTTTAACAAATCCACCTCTAGAAAAAGGGACAGCTTTCATGTAGGAGGGAAATAGAAATGCACTAGGGATTGAGGACCATTCTATCAGAGCGCCTGTGAATTCACTCTGAGAAGGGTGTTACTGAGCTACAACATTCAAGTAATCAGCAAGAAATGTCTAAGGATGAGGATGAGCATTCCGCCAAACCTACAGCCTGTGGGGATCACGAACCACTCAGGAGCCCGGGGATGGCAGAGCACAGAGATGACCATCACCCCGACTTTATTTTGCTCCCATTGTTATACCAATCAATCCATCCTAATTTTTCAAAATCCATTTTATGACTTTAGAGCTCTTTTGTGCAATACTCCTAGGACCTGCACTACTTTCTAGGAATATAACAGGGGCTTTGGGAAAGGCGCTCTTTCTTCCTACCAATATCCATATGTCAGCCAGGAGGCCTGACAGATTGAATTGCGCACCTTTCCTAAAACAGAATATATGTCTAGGATGTGATTAGGGGCAAGTGGGCTGAAATCACTGGCTCAGCTACAGTGCCTGTACTGTGGGACAGGGGAAACCTCATTGTTCAAATTAGCAGGGAAACTATGGCAAAAATAAATGACCTTCCTAGGTCTTAAAACACACAGACCACGCTGTGCTGGACAGTGGCCCTTAGAAACTGGCTGGTGGGGTGCATTTAGCCATCATACTTTGTCTGTTCTGTAATGTATTATTATAAGTCTCTTACCTGGAATTAGGGTGTGACTGGAAAGTGGGATAAAAACTGAAATTATGTTCCTTGAAAATCTCCGTCCACGTCCTGTGAAATTTTTCTCTTTTACTTCTTAGATAGTTGAGAAGGTCACCGTAGCAACAATATTCAAAAATCAAGTAAATTGGTCCTGAAATAGTGACGGTTTTAATTCCAGGTATACAGACACCAAACAGTTTTTTCAGACATCTGTGTAGCAGAAACCCCACTCTATGAGAACTTGGTGAGGAGAGGTGGGAGGACAATTCTCTCTGAACCTATCTCATCTTGGACTTTAAAGTCAATTTCAGTTTTTTGTCCAGACTCTTTGGAAAGCTGTCTCTTCTTGCCTTCCACTTTGGCTCAGCCAATAACCACTGGCCCTCGGGATTCTCCAGTTTACAATGGATAATAATATGCTGCTTGCACTGGGACCACTTGGTAAATATATGCTGATTTGTGGTTTGCCTGAGGAGGGAGAAATATATCTCCAGTCACCTCTTAAAGGGCTTCTGAGGTGCTGCTAGTGGTAAAGAATCTGCCTGCTAATGCAGGAGACAGCAAGAGAGGTGGGTTTGATCCCTGGGTTGGGAAGATCCCCTGGAGGACGGCACAGCAACCCACTCCAGTATTCTTGCCTGGAGGTCCCATGGACAGAGGAGCCTGGTGGGCTGCAGTGCATGGGGCTGCTGAGTCAGACCTGACTAAAGTGACTTAGCATGCACGCACCTCTTAAATCCATTTTCTCCTTATTTCTGGCTGCTCACCCCAAAGGAGTGACGCTTGGACACAGGGTTCAGGCACTTCCAGGCAGAAGGGAGAGAATCAGAGCATGGGGTCCACTGGATTCTCAAAGAATAGAGTTTGAAGGCCCTCCATGGCTGCACCTTATTTAAGCAGCCAGGTAGGGGCAGTGGCCAAGCTCTGCAGCCAGGGAGAAGCATCTCCTGGGCAAGTAGAGAGAGACACACAAAATGTGCTTGCAACGTTGTTATTATTATTTTTAATTTAACTTTTTTTGCCATGTCACGCCATGAGGCTTGCAGAGTCTTAGTTCCCTGACCAGGAATTGAACCCTGGACACAGCAGTGAAAATGCTGCATCCTAACCACTGGTGGTGGTGGTATGGTGGTTCAGTGCCTAAGTCGTGTCCGACTCTTTGCGACCCCATGGACTGTAGCCTGTCAGGCTTCTCTGTCCATGAGATTCTCCAGGCAGGAATACTAGAGTGGGTTGCCACTTTCTGTTCCAGGGGATCTTCTTGACCGACGGATAGAACCCGTGTCTCCTCCACTGCAGGCGGATTCTTTACCCAGGGAAGTCCCCTTATCACTGGATAGCCAGGGAATTCCTTTTAAGTAAGTTAGACTTCCATGACATTGCCCAGTGAAGACTGGCATTGTTTACACTGATGTATCTAACCCTGAAGCACTGTATGTCTAATCCCACTTGGGTTTGGGGGGCCCACACTGTGACTGCGAAAAGGAGAGAAACAGGACAACAAACACCATCTTTGTCTCCAGGCTAAAATGTTTTCCTCTAGGTGATCTGAGTGGGAAACAGTTACCTGACAGGGTGCACGCCCCCAGGAGATTCACGATATTCTCGTGGCTGCCCAGGTGGGTCATCATTTTAAGTTCAGACATGAGAGCCTCTCTCTCCGAGCTGTCTGCTTTTTCTGTCAATTGGTAGGGCATCACAAATGAAAAATGGAAGTAAAATAGGTATTTTAGATTATTTGATAAATTAAAATCTTCCTCTGTTTAGAGAAGATTTGCATAACAGTTAAAATACATTCAATAANCAGGCTTCTCTGTCCATGAGATTCTCCAGGCAGGAATACTAGAGTGGGTTGCCACTTCCTGTTCCAGGGGATCTTCTTGACCGACGGATAGAACCCGTGTCTCCTCCACTGCAGGCGGATTCTTTACCCAGGGAAGTCCCCTTATCACTGGATAGCCAGGGAATTCCTTTTAAGTAAGTTAGACTTCCATGACATTGCCCAGTGAAGACTGGCATTGTTTACACTGATGTATCTAACCCTGAAGCACTGTATGTCTAATCCCACTTGGGTTTGGGGGGCCCACACTGTGACTGCGAAAAGGAGAGAAACAGGACAACAAACACCATCTTTGTCTCCAGGCTAAAATGTTTTCCTCTAGGTGATCTGAGTGGGAAACAGTTACCTGACAGGGTGCACGCCCCCAGGAGATTCACGATATTCTCGTGGCTGCCCAGGTGGGTCATCATTTTAAGTTCAGACATGAGAGCCTCTCTCTCCGAGCTGTCTGCTTTTTCTGTCAATGGTAGGGCATCACAAATGAAAAATGGAAGTAAAATAGGTATTTTAGATTATTTGATAAATTAAAATCTTCCTCTGTTTAGAGAAGATTTGCATAACAGTTAAAATACATTCAATAATATATACATTTTGAATAGTAATACACTATGTTTTAAGGCAGAATTTCAAAGATTGCAGCATGAAAGTTGAATCAAATAATGTGCTTTTTCGACTGGACTTTCCTCTACCTGAAACATAAAGACCTTTAGAATTGACCCTTAAACAAGAAAAGAAAAAAATAATAACACATGACTTTCCTCCACAGTAGAAGTTAATGAATACGGTGAAGGGAGAAGCATGTTTTTTTTTTTTTTTTTTTTTAACTCTTGCTTTGTTGAAGTCATAGAGTGACAAGATGGGAATATTAGTGAGGGTTCCAGCCTGTGATCCTGAGATCTAGAACCTTAAATTTGTCAGGAATCCAATGGTCAGGAGGTCATGCTTGCTGCCTGAGTGTTCAGTTGCTAAGTTGGTTCTGACTCTTTATGACCCTATGGACTGTAGCCCTCCAGGTTACTCTGTCCATGGGAATTTCCAGCCAAGGACACTAGAGCAGGTTGCTATTTCCTTTTTTGGGGGTTTTTCCCCACCCAGGGATTGAACCCACCAACCCACATCTCCTGCATTGGCAGGCAGATTCTTCACCGCTCAGCCACCTGGGAAGCCTGGTGAGAAGGTCCAAGAGGACCAATTCTCACCGACCAAGTTCTCAAGAAACTCCTTACTTGATCATGAGGACCATCACTGCTGACTAGGCTAGAATGTATCTACTACTTCCCCTGGAATAAGGCTAGATAGTTTAGCAAATTTTACTTGGCATCTGGCTTAGAAATGTGGCATGGAGGTACTTATTGGTGAATTTAAAGATCTCCTGTCATTGAGGCCAATGTGCCCAGGTAGTCAGGACACCTGCCGCTGCCGGAAGGGTGCTGGAGCCCTAGAGGCCAGGGCAGGGTCTCAGGATCTTGCCCACCAGGCACCCACCCCTCGGTTTGCTTACATTAAATGGAGATTTGATTGGCTATTTCTGGGTGTCATTGTTTCATCCTGGAAGATGCCAGCCTTTATGTGACTTTTCCAGAGCTTCACTACCTCTGCTTTGAATTGTGTGAGCTCTCAGAAGCACCCGGATTTCCAACCTCTTGGCCTAGGAGTGACATCCTTCTCTGAGTGCATTGGGGCCCACTCTGCGTCCCATCTCCCACTGCCTCACATTGTACAAGGATTCGTGCCTTTCAGGTGTCCATGTCCTGTTCCTCATGACCCAAAGAGCATACTTTACAACGACCCTAACTTTTTCAAAGTACTTACATATACCACTACCTGACTTTCATTCATTCATTCAACAAGTATTTATTGAATGCCTACTAGGCAATGTGCCAGGACTTAGGGGAATAAATAGTGGAAAGACACAGCCCCTGTCTTCCTGGAGCTTACAGCCTCCTTGAAAGGGGAGACAAGTAAATGAATTACAGCATAGTGTCGTAAATGCCACACGGCACAAGCGAATCTATTTATGAAACAGAAGCAGACTCACAGACATAAAGAACAGACTTGTGGTTGCCAAGGAATGGGGGCATGGGGGGAGAGGTGGACTGGGAGTTAGCAGATGCAAATTATTATCTACAGGATGGATAAGCAACAAGGCCCTACTGTATAGCAGAGGGAACTAAATTCAATATCCTGTGATAAACCATCACGGAAAAGAATATAAAAAATAATGTATACACATGTATAACTGAATCACTTTGCTGTGTAGCAGAAACTAATACAACACTATGAATCAATTATACTTCAATAAAAATAAAAAATAAATGCCACGTGGAAAATGAATGTAGCATGCTGTCCCACACAAGAGGAACACCTAACTCAGACTTGGGGAGGGTGGGGAGTTAGTTTAGTTAAGTCGCTTGATCAGTCGTGTCCGACTCTTTGCGACCCCATGGACTGTAGCCCACCAGGTTCCTCTGTCTATGGGATTTTCTAGGGAAGAATACTGGAGTGGGTTGCCATTTCCTTCTCCAGGGGATCTTCCCGACCCAGGGATCAAACCCAGGTCTCCCGCATTGCAGGCAGACAATTTAACCTCTAAGCCACCAGGGAAGCCCAGGGGAGGGTGGGGAAGGGGATACTAAATATTTATGCTGAGACCTGAGGGAAAACAGGAGTTAACCAAGTGAACTCAGAGTGGGAAGGGTGAGGAAGTCCTGAAGTCACTGGATGGGCCAAGATCAAGAAAGAGGACCACATGGAAGCAACCTAAATGCCCATCAACAGAGGAATGGATAAAGATGAGGTGCAATGGAATAAAAAGGCATGAGACAGTGTCATTTGCAGAGACATGGACAGATCTAGAGACAGTCAAACAGTGAAGTAAGTCACAAAGAGAAAAACAAATATCATATAATATCACTTATATGTGAAACCTAGAAAAACAGTAGAGGTGAGTTCATTTGCAAAGCAGACACAGAGAACAAGCGTATAGATACCAAGGGGTGTCAGAGTAGGGTGAACTGAGAGATTGGGATTGAAATATATACACTGTTGATACTGTGTATAAAATAGATAACTAATCAGAACCTACTGTAGAGCAAAGGGAACTCAACATAATGCTCTGTGGGGACCTAAATGGGAAGGAAATCTAAAAAAGAGGAAACATACATATGTGTATAACTGACTCACTTTGCTGTGCAGCAGAAACGAATACAACATTGCAAAGCAACTATGTGTGTGTTTGTGCGCTCAGTTGTGTCTGACTGTTTTGCATCTTCATGGACTGTAGCCCGCCAGCTCCTTCTGTCCATGAAATTCTCCAGGTGAGAATACTGGAGCAGGTTGCTGTTTCCTACTCCAGGGTATCTTCCCAACTCAGGGATCAAACCCACATCTCTTGCATCTCCTGCATTGGCAGATGGATTTTTTTACCCCTGGGAAACCCCAAAGCAACTATACTCCAGTGAAATTTAAAAAAACAAAAAGAAAGAGATAGAGGACAGCATTCAAAATATACAGATCTACCCTTATGAGGCTTGCAGACTACTGGGGCAGCTAACACACTAGTTAAATAAATAAACAACCATGTAATTATAGCTGTGATCAATTTTATGGGGGGGTGGGGAAAGCCCACAGGGAGCTGGGCTACAGCATCTAGCAAGGAAACTTGAGCTCGTCTAGAGCGTGAGAGATGGCTTCCCAGAGGAAGTGGTATCTGAGCTGAGATCTACAGGAGCAGGTGGTGATGCCGTGAAAGGGGAAGGGGAAGGATGGATGTGCAAAGGCCCTGAGGTAGGAAGAGCACAGCACTCCAGAGGAACTGAGAGCTGCAAGGGCAGAGGCGAGCTGCAGCCACATCGTGCTGGGCTGTGTGGACTGTGCAAGATGAAAACAACTGGGAAGGTTAAGTAGTAAAATTATGTGATCAGCTTTGCATTTCAGAAGCATCACTTGGGCTTGGGCTTCAGAATCCAGGATCTAAGAGTGCATATAGAGTAGCTTCTTAGAAGGCTGGTGCATCCATTCGGAAGAGACAGGCAATAACAGGGGTTAAGAGAAAAGAGGATGGACTCAAGAGGCACCTGCAGGAAGCCTGATAGGAATAGTTACAATGAGGATGGTTTCTAGGATGAGTCAGTCCTAGGTTCTTGGTTGGCCCAATTGGGTGACCTGTGGCCAGTCACTGGTACTTATAACCAATCGGTGAGAGAGGGCCCAAGGGCCAGGGTTGGAAGAGTTCACTTTGGATAGGCTGTCTTTGAGGGACTCTGGAGACATTCAGGCATGTGGACACAACCTGAAGCTTAGCAGGGAGATGCAATCGTGAGAACCACTGGTACACGGGATGAGGTCATGGGCGAGTTGAGACAGCCCTTGAGGGTGAGGAGTGGGAAGGAAAGTGGGACCCGGAGCAAGCCTTCAGGAACTCCACGTGAGAGATGGATGAGAAGATGAGGGAGCAGCCAAGGACAGTGCAGCAGTCAGAGGGTGGGAGGAAACCGGAAGAATACGGCGCCATGGAAACTGAAGGAAGAGAGCACCTAAAGGTGGAGGGAACCGTCGAGCGCGCCAACTTGTGCTGAAAATTCAAGTTACGTGAGGACAGAAAAATGCCCATTAGACTTAGTTCATGGTGGGGCAGTGGAGGGTGGGCGTCATGATCACTTAGAGCCAGCTGGGGGCGCTCTTGCTAAGCGAATGATGCTCTCGGAGGATGTTGGGGAGGGAGTGGTGAGAAACGAGTGGGGATGTAGAAGGCACCGATTCCCTCTTCTACCCAGAGTTCATGTCACCACGTAAGACGCACAGCTGCCTGTAGCAGTGGTAACCCCAAAGCAGAAAAACACCTAAGCAGACAGAGGAGAAAAAGAAGAGGTGGACTTGAGTTTTACACTCATGACTTAGTGGACACCAACCCCAGCACACTCCCTTTTAAAAAGCTTTGAAGCGGGGCAAGCCGTACCCATAACCAGATGGAAAAGGGGAGGCGGCAGGCGGCACCTCCCCTCTTGGCGCGTCTCTGTACCTTTCAGCATCTTGACTGCGACCTGGATGGAGACCCCTGTCTTACTAATTCCGTAGGCGGTCGCATTCATCACTTTTCCAAAAGCACCCGACCCCAGGACCTTCCCTGCAAGACACGTGTGAGTGAGTGAGCATTCGCTGAGGATTTTCCCCCAGGAGGGAAACAGGTGAAACATCCAATTCTTACCAAATTCCAAGTTTTCTCTCGGAAACTCCCATTTGAGATCATACTCATATTCTCTGAAGTCAACGTAGAAATACTCGTTATCCAGAGAGCCGGTCACCTGCACCATCTGCAGCTGGCTTTCGTACCGAAATTGCTTCCAAGAGGAAATAGTGAGTCAATTAGCCACAGAGCATTCTTCAGATATGGGACACAGTTACGGCTTTTTTTTTTATAACCTTTGGTTTTACCTTTTTGTACTTGTGACAAATCAGCATGGTTAAAACGGCAATGAAGGGAAGACAGAGGCCAATTGTCGCATAGAATGAGATGTTGTCCTGGATGGAAGGGAAGGGCCCTGCAACGGAAGAGCATCCCCGGAGCAGTGGGTGAGAATCCAGAGATGGCAGGCTCGCTACAACCTCTCACGTCCTGCCTGAGGGGCTGTTATTTGTGATGCTTACAAGCCCTTTACGCACAGAAGCCCACAGAAAAATCAGGCCATGTTCATATAAAGGACATTTCCCTCCCAGAAAATTTTAGATGATTCTGAACCCATTTTATTTACTTATCTGGCCACACCCTGTGGCTTGTGGGATCTTAGTCCCCTGACTAGGGATGGAACCCATGCCCCTTGCACTGATGCACAGAGTCTTAACCACTGGTCGGTCAGGGAAGTCCTCTGAGCCCAATTTAAAAAATCATTTACTAGGGGTTTTGAGGATTACATCTATTTAAACCCATAGGATAGTCAAGCCAGATTAAAAAAAAAAAAGAAATCTGTCTACCATATATAAAATAAACAACACAGTCCTACTCTATAGCACAGGGGACTATATTTAATATCTTGTAATAAACTATAATGGAAAAGAATCTGAAAAGTCACACATGTGACTGAATCAAGAATGTTTTTCTACTATACATAAAGTAGACAAACAACACAGTCCCAATATACAGCAAAGGGAACTATCAACATATTCTGTATTTTGTAATAAACTATAATGGAAAAGAATTTGAAAAAGAATGCACATATAAAACTGCATTGCTTTGCTGTACACCCAAGACTAACGCAATATTGTAAATCAACTATACCTCAATTTGAAAAAAAAAAAGAAACCTCTGTTCCCACAGTGAAGCTGTCATATGAGTGTGGGGAAGTTAGTTTGGGGATGCTGGTGATTCTAAACCATTAGTGTAGGCGGCCAGGTTTCAGAATTGCTTAATTTCAGAGGGCTCTAAATATCAAACCAAAAATGATAAAACAGCAGGCTAAAAGGCAACTACGGAGATTAACTGAAAGGGAAAGAGGTAAAGACTCCAAATTTCTAAATCTATCTCCCTGGATCTGGATCTCTGTTTGTTGTTGCTATTGTTCAGTTGCTAAGTTGCATCCGACTCTGCGACCTCAGGGACTGTAACCCACCAGGCTCCTCTGTCCATGGGATTCTCCAGGCAAGAACCTGGGTTCTCCAGGTTGCCATTTCCTTCTCCAGGGGATCTTTCTGATCCAGGGATCAAACTTGAGACTCCTGCTTGGCACGCAGATTCCTTACCACTGAGCCACCAGGGTTGTCAGGGTAGATGCCCACTGTATCAGGAGTTTGGGGTTCTACCCACATTACCTGAATTCATGAGTTACAGTAACATCAGTAGAAGTCACTCTGCCCTTAAACTACAGAACATGTATATTCAGTGGGGATTCCTGCCTGACTCAAAAAGCCTTCTCATCTCACACACTGAATCTGCACACTCTTGCAAAACTCCCCCAAATAAAAGCCAAAGACAGGGCCTAACTTCCAGTGGGGGATTCCTGAAGGTGGCATGTTTCATTAGCGACGGCTGTCTACCTGGTGAGCTCAGAAGGATTGTCTCACAGGACGTGCCGAGGGCGTTGTAGGCACAACACTTCACCAGGAACCCTTTGACGGCCTCACTCATGTTCAGCGTGCTGCTCGATATCCACTGTCCAAACACTTTCCTGTTGGCCTTTTTATTCCAAACTCCTTCTGTGATTTCTTCTGTGCAGCTGAAAATAAATGGCAGAGAAGTCAGAGGGGCGTGGCTGTCATCAGATTGGAAGTAAGGGTTTCTCTAATGGGGTCTGTAAGAGACACATTTATTATAGGTTATCAGAAACAATCTGTGATCATTGAGAATTATGGTCGACTAGGAAGGTAAGCATTTGAAATGCTCTAGCGTTTCTTCTTAAACTGAATTCAGGAGAAAGCGTCAGTACGTCAGAGAGAGTTTTATATTCTTCTAACACAAGAGAGGCCAAGGTCCTCATTACTTGGGGGACTTGTCTGAGCACTTCTTCCAGGTCCAAGATGGTATAGGGTACCCATCAGAGGAGCAAGAAGCCTGACTTGCAGATGCCTCAGCCAGCACTTGAGGTTTCCCTGTAGAAAACAAGAGGAAAAACAAGCTCATGGAGTAGTGCGCTTTTCAGAAAGGGTTTCAAAATCAGGTTTATATAGGCTGCCCAGGCACTGTAAGCAGTTGCGCTTCTTAGAGGCTGTCTCGGGCAGGACTCAAAGAGGGGGGTCCTTTCCCCTTGTCATGTCACCTTCGGTGCAGGCAGCCCTACCAACTCTCTGAGGAGTATCCCCTGTCCATCACTAGAGCCTTCCTGAAGAGGATGCAGGTGTGGACTCTATCTACTTGGTCATGTACTCTCCTCTTTTCATAGACAAAAGAAACAAACATTATTAAAATGACTAAATGGCAGGTAGTATGACTTTGACCTTTTCTTAACATGATCTTTCAAAGTACTAAAACCAACAAAGTGACACACTAAAGCACCTTCAGAGAGGACATGGACTCAGCATCTTAACTTAAAAGGATGAGCCCACAAAGAGATCTGTGTATCAACAGAACCAGGAGATATGAAAGTACAATTTCAGAACACTTCCACAGGTCAAAACTGTTTCATCACACTCCTTCCCTAAGCCATTGCTTAGCTCTTTCTGGTCTGAATTAATACATTATTGAGGAGTCACAGGAGTGAAATAAAATTTCTTGACTATTTCACTCCTGTTTTTTCTTTTTTTTTTTCGATTTATTTATTTTTAACTGGAGAATAATTGCTTCACAATATTGCGTTGGCTTCTGTCATATCATGAATCAGCCGTAGGTATATGTACGTCCCCTCCCTTTTGAACCTCTTTGCACCTCCCACACCATCCCACCCCTGTAGGTTGTCACAGAGCCCTGGTTTGAGCTCCCTGCCTTATACAGCAAACCCCCCTGGCTGTCTAATTTAATAGGGTAATGTATGTCTCCATGCTACCCTCTCCATTCATCCCACCCTCTTCACTTACTTCTTATATTCAGTGTGAACTCTTTTGTGAACTGGGCGTCATCATTTTCTGCATGGAAGATATACTGTCCTGGCTGGTGTTTATGGTTGCAAAACTTAGATATGCTGTTGGAAAAAGAGTTAAAGACAGACTTAGCCAGATTCTTTGAGGAATGCTGAAATGAGTGATGGTGTGCTTGGGAAGGAAATGGCAACCCACTCCATTACTCTTGCCTGGAAAATTCCATGGACGGAGGAGCCTGGTAGGCTACAGTCCATGGGGGTTGCAAAGAGTCGGACACAACTGAGTGACTTCAATGTCAATGTCAATGTGCTTGGGAAGAGTCTCCCTGGAGACACTTCAGTCTCTCAAGCTCAGTGGACAGGAGGTGTCTTACTTGCTACTCAAACTGTGGTCTACAAACAGGCAGCATCAGCCTCAATATTATCTGGGAATGTGTTAGAAATACAAAGTCCCAACTCTGCACCCCCCGCCCCCCCACACCTACTGACTGAGAGTCTACATTTTAAGATGATTTCCTTGTGATTCACATGCACATTAAAGGTTGAGAAGCACTGATCCAGGCTGGGGCTTCTAAGAGAGACAAGAAAGTTCCAGCCACTACAGTTACATCCATTTCAGACTAGTCTGACTTCCCAGAAACATGGAAAAACCTTGGCGGGTGGCAGAGCCCATGACCCCTCAACCTCCTGAAAGGACAGCTCTCTGAAGTTGGTCCAAGGCAGGACCTATGACCAGCCCTTGACTCCCATAGCAGTAACAGTGATGAGAGCTCAGATCCACTGAGTTTGTCCAGAAATCTCTGGGTGGTCTCAGCAGGTTCTAGTATCTACTTGGAGTGCTCATCCATCATAGCTACCAGGTATCTGGTACTGGGGATTACCTGTCATACCTACCAGGTACATCGTACAGTGGATCAAGTTGGGCCAACTGATCAAGGACCCTGGAAAACAACCTAATTATTTAGACCTGATGGAGAAAGCAGGGAGGGGATACTGTGGACTCCTAAGCAGGAGAGGAAAGTGATGAACAGTATTTCAGTTGAGAGTGAAATGCAGCAGGAAAGTGTATGGGAGGGAAGTCTGGAAGTAGTTGTTCAAGTAACCCAGCAAGTCCTTCCTTCATTCATGGATTCACTCATTCATTTCCCCATCAATGGCACAAGCTGTCTGTGGGAGGAATTCCGAATACAACGGTCAGAAAAATTAGATTTCTGTTCTCACAGAACGAAGGGTTCAAAGGCAGACAAGTAAATATGCAGCTACGGTGCAATGTGGGAAGTCGTAGGAGAGAAGTAAAAGGTCAGACTTGAGAGCTCAGAGTGTGAAAAGATGAGTGTTGTTGAAGGCAGGGAAAACGGGGAGGGAGCAGAAACAGCCAACCTAAGAGGCACCAAGACCACAAGAGGCAGGAGGTACTGGACCAGATGTGAAGATGAAGGAGAGACCAGAATCCCAGCTATTCCCGAGTCGGACCATCCGCCTAGCAAATGCCAGAGCAGCTTCTGGGTACCGGTTTACCTGACGCCAACATTCTGCAACCTTAACTTGGAAGCTCAAAGGTAATTCTGACTGTGGACAGTGATGGGAGATTCCATTTTCTACCAAGTGAGCATCTAACAAGCTTTCTGTTTGCCTTGTTAATAAGGAGCCTGAAGAGGGAGAAAGGGGATTTTCTTATCTTGACCTACTTTGGGACAACAAGAAGGAAATGGTTGCTGCAGTGGAAAATGATAGAAAGATGGGGGTAAGCCAAATTATAACTTTAGGGAGAAAAGTAAGCAACACGACATGCAACTCCCAGACTTTACAAAGGCAGGGTTTAAGTGGTCCGAGAAGAGAAAGATGTGAGCATCCACAAGGAAAATGTAATTCTCACTGGACAATAGCCAAAGACTCTGAAAAGGAACAAGAGATTAAAAAAGAAGCCAGTCTGGCTGGCCAGGGACCATGCTAAAAGTATCATTCAATTTGATAAAGAAATGACCAATACAACAATTGATAATTGCGTAGACCAAAGCAACCTGTTTTGTCTTTTTTTTAAGTGGAGACTGCATTGTTTTTACTTTTCTTTTCGGCTGCACCATTTGGCATATGGGATCCTAGTTCCCCAACCAGGGATTAAACATTGGAAGTGCAGAGTCTTAACCACTGGACTGCCAGGGAAGTCCCAGAAATCTTTTTTTGAATGATTTCCCTCCTAAGTCTCTTGTGCTGTCTGAATGGAGCCTGACTTGCCACGGATAGATGAGACAGGATCTGAAACATTCTCGCTCTTCCAGGCAGGAAACTGGTCACAGAAACAGCCCGGACAAAAAATTGCATATTCAAGTCCTCCTCAACCACTTGTCCACTTGTCCTGTTTATGGCAGTTGACCCCTTCAAGGGCAATAACTGCACTGCTGACCCTCCCCTGGAAACTCCAGGAGGACTAACCAGTTAGGACCAGGGAGTTTCAAAACTTCCTCTTTCCCTGGGACTTTTCTGAAAATGGCCAGCAGGCAGGAGATGGGAGATCAGGAAATGAGTTCACGGTGAAACACCTTTGGTGACTAAGATTTATTCTCAGTACAAATGAGAAGGGATTTCTCCTCTGTTACGAGCAAAATGCAGGTGATTTTCAGTTTTCATTTAGCGGCCAGAGGGGAGGACTTGAGAGGGCACAGGTATTTCCAGCAGCGCAGGGAGTAATTTCACTAGAAAGAAGGCTTTGTTCAAAGAGCAAGGGATGATGAAAGACAAACCGGAGGACAGGGAATAATAAAGGGCAAGTTGGGGAAGCTGAGAGCTTCTGAAACCGGAGAGTTGGGGGCTGGCAAGACTGAGGGACCCCACGTGGCCCTGGGAGACCCCATCAGGAGACCCTGCCCACTGAGACAGTGGGGTGTGGAGCGGGCACAGTCTGGCTGAAATTGAACCCGGTCCACGCATGTTTCTGTCCAGGGTCAGACACGGGTGGGAGAGGCGCTGCTGATTTTACGTCACTCTACGTAATACTAAGCTCGCTTTTATTTTATTTCAGGGTAGCCCAGAATTTTGGGGAAATATAATCATTAAAAACCCAATAGTGGGCACTTCCCTGGCAGTCCAGTGGTGAAAACTCCACGCTTCCAAAGCAAGGGGTGTGGGTTCGATCCCTGGGGTGGGGAACCTAAGATGATACACGCCTCAGGGCCAAAATATAATAAAAGAAAAATTCAAAACATTTTAAATCAAGAAAAGTCCCCAATAGTGAAGCCTGGCAAATTTCAAAAGGAGGCACACTTTTATATCTAAATAAGCAAAGCGCACACCTGTATGTTTGTTCTCTCACGTCACTGGGTGTGAGAATCTTGAACAGTGGAAATGAACTGGTATCCAGAAGCAGTACCAGAGTGATGGTTACAAACACAGGCTCTGACTCTGCTATCACTCGGGCTTCCCTGGTGCCTCAGCCAGTAAAGGATCTGCCTGCAGTGCGGGAGACCTAGGTTCCATCCCTGGGTTGGGAAGATCCTCTGGAGAAGGGAATGGCAACCCCACTCCAGTATTCTTGCCTGGAAAGTCCCATGGACAGAGGAGCCTGGTGGGGTCTAATCCATGGGGTCACAAAGAGTCGGGCATGACTGAGTGACTAATGCTCACAGCTGTCATCCAGTGGTGTGACCTTGGACGAGTCACTGAAACTCTGTTCTGATTTCCTCATCTGCAAAGTGAAGATAGTATCTACCTATATGGTTGTTAGAATAGTTTTTGTTAAACTTCTATTAAAGCAGTTTTGCGTAAACTGCCTACAATAGTGTCTAGTTGTTGGTCAGTCGCTAAGTTGTGTCTGCCTCTTTGCAACCTCATGGAATGTAGTCCACCGGCTCCTCTGTCTGTGGGATTTTCCAGGCGAGAATACTAGAGTGGGTTACCATTTCTTTCTCCAATGATTGTGCCTAGCATACAGTAAACATGATAAATGCGTTCGATCATCATTACTATGAGACTTATTAAGTCTGGGAATCATTTTGAATAAAAAGACATTTAGAAGCTTTACTCTGGGGTATACCTTGTCAGAAAGTCACATTAAAACAAAGACGCAAATTAAAAAAAAAAAAAACTTAAGTAAATGCCCATCAAGGAGTTAGTCAAAATAAAATCTTCTGAAAAGTGGAATACCATGTAGCCATGAAAGTGATCATGTAAATAAAAATACACTTATTAACATAGCAAGAGATGATATTTTAAAGGGAAAAATTGGGTGACAAATGGCACAATTAATTTCATGTTTATACAAAAACCTATACTTCTGTTTCTGTCATGGCAGTTACATAGACAAAGTCTGAAATATAAACCCTGGTGGTGGAATTGCGGGTGTTATATCTTTTTTCTTTTTAAGGCGATTTCAGAAAATAAGAGTGAATGAAAGGGACTGACTTTGCCCTAGGTCTGGGGTAAGTAACATAACCTGTTTCCATATTTCATAAAATGGAATGATGAGGATCAAATGAGATGATCTGAATAAAGGACTTTGTACACTGGCACATCACAAGGGCTCAAAGAAGTTTCTTTTGTTCTCAGTGAGGCTTCATGACCTGGCCAATACCTTACAACTGAGTGGGCAGGATTTGTAAATTCCCACTGTTCACTACAAGCAAACATCTCCTCCTTGTGTTTGTTACACTCAGGGCTCATCTCCTTCAGGGAACCAAAACAGTCCTTCCAAAGAAGCTCAGTGCAGTCCTGCAATCACATATCATTTATTGACTTGAGAGCTGGCTTTTCTGTTTGTCCCGAGAAGGACCGTGGCTCATCACTCAGAACCCACACTCTACCATATCGCTGGTACCAGGAAGCGCTCAGTTAATGCCTGTTGTGGGCAGAACTCAGACTGGTAGAATTGGAAAATTATATATTTCAGGAAAAAAGAAAATACAGGAATCTGGCATGTCTAAGGAGAGTCTCTCAGAAGAGACTATTTAAATAGTTATAACATCCGAATAAGTTGTTTTGGGTGTGTGTGTGTGTTTAACTATGAAATTAGGAAAAGCTAAAGCTAAGGCAGATTTGTTTATAAGTCTACAGAGATAGGAAATTAAGCAAACAAACAGACGAAATATCCTAGAACCTTTTCCCAAGACCTGGTTATCAGGGCTGCTGGAAAGTTACAATTTCATAAAACGTAAACATAAAGGCAAACCCTAACAAACTCTGTGCAATATTTGAGGAAGTAAATTGGAGAAACGAAGCTGTGAAGGTGGGGGAAGCTGCTAGATTTCTGGCACACACACGACCACACCAAAGCTTTTTCAGGAGTACTGTTATTACGGGACCTTTCGGTTACACAGAAAAACTGGTGGCACTTTGCTTCTAAAGTCCTCTCCTGCCACATGACGAAAATTCTGTACTTCATCAACAAAATTCAGTTTGACTAAATAGTTGAAAGTGAGTGGTGGGTAAAGGATGCTGACTCTATTATCCCCTGAGTTCACTAGTAAATTGGGAACTTTTTAGAATAAAAAATGGAAAAGAACTCAGAATTTAGTCTGCACCCCCAATGACAACACAGAGCCTCATGCACAGAGCAGAAGACATTGAGAGCACTAGTGCTCAATTTTTTTGGTCGTTCATCTTTTATTCAATATTTTGAGTGTCTTTTTCATGATGAAGGAGGCTCTGTCTCACCTGGCATTGTGAATCCAGTGGGCCATCACACTCACTGCATCATTTTCATCAATTAATATTGTAGCTCTTCAAGAACTTTTTAAATAAAATAAATACTGAGTGTTAAGTGTAGTGGTGAGTGTGCGTTTTGAGTTGATTTCTGGGAGGTGATGATGAATTCATTCATTTACTAAATAGCTGTTGACTATTTACTAAATAGCTGTTGCCTTGTACAATAGCACAAGGCATTGCACAACGCCTTTCTAAAAATACAGAAAAATGACAGCGCCTATCAACAGTGGGATTCAACACACAAGAGGCTAACTGTATCACCCGGTAACTAGGGGTGAGAGGTACAATCACTCTAGGCATCAGGATCTTCCCTAATTTATCCATTTAGCCGCCTCTTGAAGATAACTACTCAGGGTCATGGATGCAGGCTGTGATCATGGAATGAAACCACATTAACTAGATTGGCCCAAGATCCATATATATCAGAGACACGGTCCTCTAATCAGTGAATCTGTCAGATCTTAAGAATGGTGCCAGGTGTCACCAGCACAAATAGCAATGACCTCCCAGGTGGCCCCTGGCACTTAAATGCGCCTGCATAACTGGAGTGAGTTGAGGGGAAGACATCACCTTGTTCACGCTTGTAGGCCCTGAAGGCACCGAACCCATTGAGAAGGTATTAAAGGAATATTTGTTGAACTAAATTGAACTGATCATCTATCTCTTTGAATCCAGGTTGCAAGAGAATCCTGTAGAACTAAGAGCTTCTCTGACACTGGGTGACAACACAAAGAACAGGGAGAGGGATAGCACAGACATGCTAAACACAAGTAGTCAACTCAACTAGCAGGAGCACTGGCGCTCTGCCTTCTACTTTCAAAAGTTTGATGGTTGAGAATAAGGGCGAACGACAATGGGGTGACGGCCCCCTCCGAGGCAGTGGTTCTCAACCACAGGAGCTTTTTCTCACCAGGGGACATCCAGCAATGTCCGCAGATATTTTAGGTTGTCACAAGTGGGGTTAGTGGTGCTACTGACATGCATGGGGTGGAGACCTGGGACTCAGCAGAATATCCTACCACACAGAAGAAAGACTCCACCACCTCCGCCCCCAGCACCCTGAGTGGAGAATTGCCCAAGATGTCAACAGTCTGTTGTTGAGAAGGACTGAGTTAGGGGACTGTGAGTCCATCCAAAGGCTGCCTTCTTAATTACTTTAAAAACGAATGCTTTGAACATTAAGAAGTTTGGGCAAGAGAGGATAGACAGTTCCATGCAAACTCTGCATTATAGAGTGCTTTTTAAAATGCACACAAGGGAATTTCCTGGTAGTCCAGTGATTAAGACTCCAATGCAGAGGGCCTGGGTTCAATCCCTGGTCATGGAACATGCCTCAGCTAACTCCTGGTACAGCTGAATAAAGAAATAAGTAAAATATTTTTAAAATTAACTGACTTCTAAACCAAAACTTGTTGTTGTTTTTTTTTTTTAATAAAAAAGCAAACAAGGATCAGCTACAAATCATTTTGGGGTATGGAATAGCATGGTTATCAGGAAACAGAGAAGAATCAAGATGAAAAGAGCTTGAATTTCCTTGGTGGTCTAGTGGTTAAGAATCCTCCTGCCAATGAAGGGGACATGGGTTCAATCCCTGGTCTGGGAAAGATTCCACATGCCATGGGGCAGCTGATCCGGCATGCCCTAGAGCCCACGGCTTTTTAACAAGAGACGCCACCTCAATAGGAAGCCTGAGCATCTCAACCAAGAGTAGCCACCACTCTCTGCAGCTAGAGAAAGCTGGTGCACAGCAACAAAGACCCAGCACAACCAAAATTACATAAATCAAACACTTTCTAAAAAGATGAAAAGAGCTTAGCTCTGACTTGTCTCCTAGACCTGTGCCATCCAACAGGAATATAACGCAAGCCACATGCATAATTTTAAAGTTTCCGGTTAGCTACCTAAAAAAGTGAAAAGGAGTAAACTGTAATGATAAATTTATTGAACTTAATATATCTAAAATACCAGCATCTTAATATATAATCAAGATAAAAATTATTGAGATATTTCACAGCCTATTTCTCATACTAAGTCCTAAAAATCTGCTGTGCATGTTACAGTCACAGTGCATCCCCACTGGCGCCAAATGTCAAGCTCTCAATAGCCACACGTTGATAGATCCAGACTACACGGTCCAGGACCAGACCTGTGACAGGAATCACCAGAGGTTCTCATTAAACACATGGACTCTGGATGCAATATGCCTCTGCGATTACTCAAGTATAGTTATTAAAGAGCAAAGGTAACAGGTGCACCCCAGAGAACCAACTTCTGACCGTAGTTTCTTTTGTGACTGAACTTTCAGCATCTAAATTCAACAGCTAGCAAGTAGCAAAGGAGATTAATCCAAGCCCTGACATGGCACCTTGAAACAACGTTCAGCTGTGCTCCAAGTGTCCTGCAAGTCAGCTATAATGTCAATAAAAAAATATTTTGATGGTGAAAAGCACTGCAGAATCAGTATATTGTGATAAAAATTGGACCAAGAATCAACTGTGCAGTATTTTGAAAAATGTAGTGTTGGGGCATTGTGCCCAAATTTTGATTCATCGTTTCTGAAATGGAGCAAGGAATCTACATGTTTTAATATCCACCCAGATGATTACTATACAGTTGGTTTAAGGACTCACGTTGAGAATCTGTGGTTTACCATAAGCCCATCGACCCGCTTAAGACATGACAGGTGCCTCTCAGCTCATAGTCTATCCTGAAACCATTGTTACCAGGGATTAGTTTTAAGAGATAAGAAGCATCAGAGCCCATAGGATATACAAGGAAGA
>SJYV01053323.1:802434-815987 GCA_006410875.1 Neotragus pygmaeus
TTTTTTTTTTTTAATAAAAAAGCAAACAAGGATCAGCTACAAATCATTTTGGGGTATGGAATAGCATGGTTATCAGGAAACAGAGAAGAATCAAGATGAAAAGAGCTTGAATTTCCTTGGTGGTCTAGTGGTTAAGAATCCTCCTGCCAATGAAGGGGACATGGGTTCAATCCCTGGTCTGGGAAAGATTCCACATGCCATGGGGCAGCTGATCCGGCATGCCCTAGAGCCCACGGCTTTTTAACAAGAGACGCCACCTCAATAGGAAGCCTGAGCATCTCAACCAAGAGTAGCCACCACTCTCTGCAGCTAGAGAAAGCTGGTGCACAGCAACAAAGACCCAGCACAACCAAAATTACATAAATCAAACACTTTCTAAAAAGATGAAAAGAGCTTAGCTCTGACTTGTCTCCTAGACCTGTGCCATCCAACAGGAATATAACGCAAGCCACATGCATAATTTTAAAGTTTCCGGTTAGCTACCTAAAAAAGTGAAAAGGAGTAAACTGTAATGATAAATTTATTGAACTTAATATATCTAAAATACCAGCATCTTAATATATAATCAAGATAAAAATTATTGAGATATTTCACAGCCTATTTCTCATACTAAGTCCTAAAAATCTGCTGTGCATGTTACAGTCACAGTGCATCCCCACTGGCGCCAAATGTCAAGCTCTCAATAGCCACACGTTGATAGATCCAGACTACACGGTCCAGGACCAGACCTGTGACAGGAATCACCAGAGGTTCTCATTAAACACATGGACTCTGGATGCAATATGCCTCTGCGATTACTCAAGTATAGTTATTAAAGAGCAAAGGTAACAGGTGCACCCCAGAGAACCAACTTCTGACCGTAGTTTCTTTTGTGACTGAACTTTCAGCATCTAAATTCAACAGCTAGCAAGTAGCAAAGGAGATTAATCCAAGCCCTGACATGGCACCTTGAAACAACGTTCAGCTGTGCTCCAAGTGTCCTGCAAGTCAGCTATAATGTCAATAAAAAAATATTTTGATGGTGAAAAGCACTGCAGAATCAGTATATTGTGATAAAAATTGGACCAAGAATCAACTGTGCAGTATTTTGAAAAATGTAGTGTTGGGGCATTGTGCCCAAATTTTGATTCATCGTTTCTGAAATGGAGCAAGGAATCTACATGTTTTAATATCCACCCAGATGATTACTATACAGTTGGTTTAAGGACTCACGTTGAGAATCTGTGGTTTACCATAAGCCCATCGACCCGCTTAAGACATGACAGGTGCCTCTCAGCTCATAGTCTATCCTGAAACCATTGTTACCAGGGATTAGTTTTAAGAGATAAGAAGCATCAGAGCCCATAGGATATACAAGGAAGAGCTTGGTTTTTTTTTTTTTAGGGAGAAAGAGAGATAAATTCAGAGTTTGGGATTAACATAAAATCAGAGAAGGCAATGGCACCCCACTCCAGTACTCTTGCCTGGAAAATCCCATGGACGGCGGGGCCTGGTGGGCTGCAGTCCATGGGGTCGCTAGGAGTCAGACACGACTGAGCGACTTCACTTTCATTTTTCCCTTTCATGCACTGGAGAAGGAAATGGCAACCCACTCCAGTGTTCTTGCCTGGAGAATCCCAGGGATGGGGAAGCCTGGTGGGCTGCCGTCTCTGGGGTTGCACAGAGTTGGACACGACTGAAGTGACTTAGCAGCAGCATACGTAAAACAGGTTAACAACAGGACCTACTGTATAGCATGGGGAACTGCACTCACCATCTTGTAATAATCTGTAAGGGGAAGGAAGCTGAAGAGAATATATATGTATGTATAAGAGGCTTCCCCGGTGGCTTCCCAGTGCTAAAGAATCCACTTGCTAATGAAGGAGACTCAGGTTCAGTCCCTGGGTCAGTAAGAGCCCCTGGAAAAGGAAATGGCAACCCACTCCAGTATTCTTGCCTGGAGAATCCCATGGGCAAAGGAGACTGCCAGGTTACAGTCTATGGGTTACAAAAGAGTCAGACATGACTAGTGACTACACAACAACAAAAAATATGTGTATAAATGAATCACTGTGCTGTACACCTGAAACTAACATAACATTGCAAATTAACTATCCTTCAACTATCAATCAAAAACATGTTGATTTTTATTTTCCAAAGAGGGACTGAAGAATTTCTCCCCTAAGAGAAACTTGAGTGCAGTTGGACAAACCCTTAGGAAAATGAGATTTTCCTTCAGCATTTATCCTTGGACTATGTCTGTTGTTTGTTTTTTGAAAACTCAAATTAATATACCTATAGGTAGTGTTTTTGGTTTTTCAGGGGTTTTACTTCCTCAGCTCTCTGCCAAGGGGCTGGGAGAGACTTCGTGTACCAGTAGCACATAGCCTCAAATAGGAAGTAACTATCGGGTGACTCAGAAAATGCCGGACTCAAACTGATAATGGCTCTTTCTGTTTTTCGTGAGTAGGTTACACTCTTTGAACTGATTAAAGAGTTGTCATTGTGCCCTCAAGTCTGCTGCTTTGCTTGTCTTCCATATCAGCATGATAACACATTAACTCCAGGGTAACCAGAAGGGTCTGGCCAAGAATGACGATGCCTCCTGGACTCACCTGTACCCATCATCCAGGCCACTTTGCTCACAAGGAAATGATTTTCGAGAGAAGGTCCACGTACATCTGATTTGTGGGTATGCTTTAAACCTGACAGAAAAACAAAACTCTTCATACTGGTCAATTTCATAATCTTCATTTGATTTGGAAACGTTTATAAATCCCTTTTCTGTAAAAAAAAAAAAAAAAAGAATGCATTTCTAAATTAGATAATGAGATTCATATGGAAATATATTGAGAAGATAAATTTTTATTCATCAGTTTTAAGCAAGAAAAGTGAGATTTGATAGCCCAACAAGAAACACATGAGTCCTATCCCCAGTTAGAAGCCTGAGTATATCACCTTCTGATTTCGTTCAGAATTAGATGTGAATAATTGATGCTCTTCCCAGAGAAATGTATAAAGACATCTATTGATTTTGCATACAACTTCAAGGGGTTAGAGGATTCCCCCAGACCTGGTGAACCATGGACACAGAGGGACTCATCCCTCAGTCAGAATGGCCTCCTCGTGACTTATCCCACATAAAATAATCTCAGGGCACAAATAAAAGAACAGTCTAGCCAGTGATACTCACAAGGTTTCCCTGGGGAATACTTCCTTGTTAGTTTGATAAGAGAATCTTTTTATTTCTCAGCATTTTCAAAGTAAGTGGCTAAAGGCTGCCACCTACTCTGAGATCACTTAAAAAAAAATTTTTATTGTTGTCTCTGAGATTACTTACAGCAGGGTTATTGTCAGATCCTACACAGCCCACCCAAATTTCCATTTCCTCAAGGTTCAGTGGTAAAGAATCCACCTGCCAATGCAGGAGACACAAGTTCAATCCCTGGGTTGGGAATATCCCCTGGAAAAGGAAGTGGCTGCCCACTCCAGTATTCTTGCCTGGAGAATCTCATGGACAGAAGAGCCTGGCGGACTACAATCCATGGGGTCCCAAAAGAGCTGGACACAACCAAGTGACCAAACAACAAGTATTTGTTGGGTTTTCTCAGCCACTGCTCTCTACCCTTGAGGGGCAGTTCTCAGGTAATTCTTAGAACAAGTGCTTATTAACGGTGCATTCTGTGTCTGGCTCTCAGCCACGTCTGGGACTACAAGGATACAAGGAATTATTCCTGTCCTTAGGAACCTTCCAGCCTATTGGAAGACAAAAAATCCACAAACAGAGGGTCACATTACAATGTGATGAGTGCAAAAACAGTGGCATTCAAGCAGGCTCAGGCTCGGTTTAACCGGAAAAGGAAGGAAGGGGGCAGCTTGAATTGATTTCATAAAGCTATCCTAATTCAATTTCTCTCTCATTTTTTTGATACCAACCTTATGCTGAAAGAATTTGCAGCACCTACCTTACACTCCACACTAAAACAAATAAAAACACGAGTACAGATTATGTGCGCAGCTGCGTTACCTAGGATGGTGACCAAAGCTGATTTACTGGGATGCTCTGAAGAGGAACAAGTGTAATAGCCAGTGTCGTTTCTTCCCACTGATGATACAAAAGCAAACAGAATCCGTATCATAGTTCTGTTTGTGGAATAGGTACTCATCTCAAAGTAGCTGCCCTAGATTTTAATATAAAACAGAGTTTGAATGGAGTGATTTCCACCTGGATTCTTGGTTCATTTTTCTGCATTTCAGAATACAAGCTCATCCTCTCACCTCTTCCAGTGCTTTATTCTCTAATTCCCAGCTGAGCCCGAATCCGTGGTTTACGTGAATGGCTTTGCACCTTATCCATAAGGGTTCCCCTACTTTAAGAAATAATTGTGGCGGTGTGGTCTGAGGAGTCTGGTTTAGATCTAGAAGATGAAAAAAATCCCAGGTAAGAAGAAAAGTGATTTCCCCCTGCCCCACACCATATATCCTGAACATTCTGCAGAATAAAGGTTTTAATGGTATCTCAGGGCTTCCCTGGAGGCTCAGTGGTAAAGAATCCGCCTGAGACACAGGAAGATCCCACATGCCATGGAGCAACTAAGCCCATGGGTCACAAGTACTGAGCTTCTGCTCTAGAGCCTGGGAGCCGCAACTACTGAGCCCACGTGCAGCCAGTATTGAAGCCCACACGCCCTGGAGCCTGTGCTATGTAACAAGAGAAGCTACCACAATGAGAGGTCCGTGCATCCCAACTAGAGAGTAGCCCCCCATTTGCCGCAACTAGAGAAAAGCCTGTGCATCAACAAAGACCCAGCACAGCCGAAAATAAAAGAATTAAATTTTTTAAAAAAGATTTTAATGGCATCTTAAACATTACAAACTATCCAAAATAAAAGGATCTTTTAGAGATTAAGTAGTCTCTTATGAAGAAATGAGCACAGAAAAAATCCATAATATGATACTGAAAATGGCCTGAAGGAACTATAGCATTTTTGAAATTGAGTGAGGACCTAAGGGGTGATGATTAGTCCCAGACTGTCTCCAAGGAACAGTCAAAGAAAATGGACACGATATGACGGTCTTACCTATAGTGAAGAGCTTGGTACATTCCCTGCCCAGCTCGTTTCTTGCACAGCACCTGATATCTGTTCCAAATAACTCATGGAGGACGCTCTCCTCCTTTGTGACGACAGCTGGACTCTCTCCTTTACAGCTGCAATTAAAAAAGAAATGTCAGTTGACTTAAACACCTTTTAAAATGACAAGCGAGTATTCAGGAGAAGAACCAGATAAAAGGTTGTAGAGTTTAAGAACCTGATAAGAAAATAAAGATAGGAGCAGGTCACAAGGCAAACCAATTCATACTGAAGGAGCCCGCACCACTCACGGAATTCTTAAGGGAACTAGTTAGTTATTCATCACGTCACCTAATTAAAATAACGCTGGAGGGAATCACATAATAAAAGAGTGCAAAAGGTTTTGAGAAAAGTATGGATACTAAAGGGGAAAAGAGGGTGGGAGGAACTGGAAAACGGACTGACATATATACACTATTGATAGTATGTAGAGAAGGAAATGGCAACCCACTCCAGGATTCTTGCCTGGAGAATCCCATGGACGGAGGAGCCTGGTGGGCTACAGTCCACGGGGTCACAAAGAGTCGGACACGACTGAGCGACTTCACTCACTCATAAAATAGAAAACAGCATGTGTAAAACAGACAACTAGTGACAACACGGGCTTCCCTGGTGGCTCAGAGGTAAAGAATCCGCCTGAAAATGCAGGAGGCAAGAGTTCAGTCTCTGGCTCGGGAAGATCCCCTGGAGAAGGGAATGGCGACCCACTCCAGTATCCTTGCCCAGGAAATCCCATGGACAGAGGAGCCAGGCAGGTTACAGTCCATGGGGTCCCAAAAGAGTTGAACACAATTTAGCGACTAAACAACAACAAATGAGAACATATTGTATAGCTCAGGGAACTCTGCTTAATGCTCTGAGGTGACCTGAACGGTGAGGAAATCCAAAAGTGAGGGAGTACTTGTACATGTATGTCAGATTCATTTTGCTTCACACTAGAAACTAATACAACAGGGTAAAGCAACTATACGACAATAAAAATTTATTAAAAAAAAGATTTCGTGTCTGGTGACCTCTTGGTTGTTGTTAAACAGAGAAAACGAATGGAAGAATTGAGAAAAGACAGGAAAGGGGTGGGGGGAAGAAAGTGGAGAAAAGGAAAAGTACAATTCGGTTTTAATACAGCAGCAAGGTGTAGGGTCTTTGAAGCTCTGAAGAGGATGAGCAGCGAGAGGGAGAGAGGCCAGGGTTGCAGAAGTGCCCCCAGCTCACAGAGGAGAGGGTGGTGTCACCTGAGAGGAGCCGGCCCCACCTGGGGATTTCGGCTTCCCCAGTGGCTCAGTGCTAAAGAATCTGCCTGCAGTGCAGGTGACTCAGGCTTGATAAAATCCGCTGGAGGGCACGGGAACCCACTCCAGTATCCTTGCCTGGAGAATCCCCAAGGACAGAGGAGCCTGTCGGGCTACAGTCCATCTGACCAAGGGTCACGAAGAGTCACGACTGAAGCAACTTAGCACACATGCACGGGGACTTGAGGGACTTCTCCCTGCCCTCTCCCACCTCCCTAACTGTCACCTTTCCCAAAGCAGGTACAGCTTTTGGAACAGTCACAGCTTTCTGTGACTATATACAGCTTCTGTGTATAGTCACTTTTCTCCTCTTTATCACTTCAGTCACATAAATTCTTTGTTTACACATTATTCCTTGAGTTTTAAAAATGACAACAATAATTCTTTTTAAATTACAATAATAATTTTTTTTGGGGGGGGGCCAAGTGGTAAGGGAAATCTTAGTCCCCTGACCAGGATGGAACCTGAGTCCCCTGCACTGGAAGATGAGAGTCTAAACCACTGGACTGTCAGGGAAGTCCCAATAATAATTAATCTTTAAGACAACAATAATTGCTTATTATAGAAATTTTGGAAAATCCAGAAAAACCCAAAGAAAAGAATTTTAATTTGCCCATATTCCTACCACCATGAGATGACAAACTTACTATTTTGCCATGTGTGGCTTTCTAATCTTTTTCTTCCCTGTTCACACATTTATATCTATAGGTAATCTCTTTTCCTTCAAAATGTGGGATCCCAGTTTTATCATTTGGCAACCTGATTTTTTTCTCCTTCTCTTTAGTTCCACTTTTCAATTAAACTTGTTTAGTACATTTTAATTAGTTCAAACAGCATGAATCCTTACTTTGTGAACACTTAGGTATAACACATTTATAAGGTACTTACTATCTACCAGGCATTGTTCTGTGCGTTTCACGTGTACCGATTCATTTCCTCATCAGAGCGATCGTATAAGGTACAGACCGCCACCAGCCCCACGCTTCTGATGAGGTGGGAAGGGGTTAAGTAACTCGTTCAAGACCACACTGTTATAAGCACAGAAGGATTCAGACCCAGGCAGATTCTATATCTTCAAACAATCATATCTGCTCTTCCAGAACACATGGAATAAGCACAAATTAAACATTCATTCACGGGGGATTTTTTTTTTTTACCTATTGGGGATTATATACTAAAACCTGGACCTGGGACTTCCCTGGGGGCCCAGTGGCTAAGACTCCATGCATCCAAAGCAGGGGGCCAGGGATCCATCCCTGGTCAGGGAACGAGGTCCTGAATGCCGCAACTAAGACCCAGTGCAGCCAAATAAGATAAAAGTAAAAAGTAAAAAAATTCAAAAGTCTGGACCTTAAAAAAAAAAACAACAACAGGTAAACAATCATCTACGACTTTATTTGNTTTTAAGTGAAGCTTTGCTTCCATGGGAAAATCTTTCCAATATTTAATATCATCCTGAGGGTAAGGAAGACCACTGCCACCGAAGATGTTTTTAACTAGTTAGCCCAGGTTTCCTGACTCACATCAGAAGAATTTCCTTTACGTTACACTGCAATCAATCTTCTGCTTTCCTCAAAATATTTCCTTTTCTTTGCTAAACATTCTTAATTCCCTAAGCTTCTCCTAACTTAAGGAATTCCAATATCTTTACTATCCTGGTGGCTCTGTTTTGTCAATGTTCATCTGCAAAAATGTAGAACTGTAAATAGTAATTTTCCATGAATTTTCTTAACCCAGACATTACATTTTTGTGAATGCTGCCAAGGTTCAGATTTCCTTTTTTAGCAACCATAAAATACTGTTGGTTAATACTGAACTTGTGGTTCACTAAACCCTTTCCTCTTTTTCTTGTTGACGGCTGCCAAGTCTAACCCACCTGATTTTTTTGAATCCCACCACCCAGCAGCACCGTTAAAAACAGTTGCAACTTACTTGAATGATTGCTGTGCTATTTTTATATTGTAAATCTTTTTCTTTTTATTTGTACGTTGTAAATCTTAAGTTAAAAAAAAGTTTCCCTAAGTATAATAAAGACAGCAGATGCACATTTACTTTATACAAATTCAACACTTGGCCAAAAAACAGAGAGAAATAGAGAGCAAAAATTTTCTCATTCTCTTCCAACCGGAGGGCTTCCTGTCTCACAGAGTGGAGTGCAGGACTAGGGAGGGGTCAAGAACAAGACTAAAATCAGAGAGCAATGAGAGGTGCCTCTTGACTTTTGACCTTCTAGGGCTCTGGTTCTTTACATATCAGAGTAATTGGCCGGCTTTTCAAAACGAATGTTGACCGATTCTGACTTTGCCTGGGTTTTGCCTGACAGGCTGACTTTGGAGCCTAACACCGTGTCCCCAGCCCCATTTGGATGAGCCTTGTGGGAATCTAATTGGCTCTGTTGTTTGCAGCTCTGACTCCAAGACCCAGGGCAGGGAGGCTGGGAGTGCAGACCTGGCCAAACTCAGCCCCTGGTCGTTGAGCCCCGCACCGCTATGGGCCGGGACGCACGGGCACTGCACCCGCCGCCTGCAAGTCACACCAAGGTGCAGCCAGGGAGCCCGACTTACAGTGGATGAACCAGAGCTTCTAGATTGCTGCCCTGGCCCCTAAAGGCAGTGGGACCCATGTAAATGCACCACCTCTAGTCCCCATTTGTCATGTGGGGTAAAGCAGTTGTGGGGGGAGGGGCGTACAAGGCTGAGTCTGCACAACCTTGAGGCCTGGCAGAACTTGGTGGAGAGAAGGAGAAGCCAGAAGACATGCCAAAGGTGGTTTTGCCAACTGCACAGCTGTGTCCCCGTCCTCCCCTGGCCCCCCAATACCCTGGGTGAGAACCTCTGCCTTGCTCCTGATGGTCTGCATAGCAATGGGAGCATTGTAATGAACACAGCAGCTGCCAGCTCTGTATGGTTATTTAAATTCAACTTTCAATCGATTAAGATTAAATAAAGTGACAACTTTGGTGCCCAGTCACACTGGCTATATTTCAAATGTTCACCAGCCACCTGTGGCCAGTGGCTACCTTGCCGGACAGAGCAGACACAGACATTCTCATTGCCTAAGCTCGTGCAGTCCTGTGAGATATGTCTGTGTAACCCCATTTTACAGATCAGAACACTGAGGCTCAGAGAAGATGCCGTGACCCGCCCAAAATGGTCACATCAGATCCAGAATAAGGACTCGGGTCTTCTGACTCTAAGGTCAAAATGCTTTCCACTTCTTCCTTGTTATCCGTCCATCAGTGAAAAAGAATGGGCAGCCCTAAAATAGAGGTTCTGAAGAGCGCTCACTCTCAGTCTGTGGGTCACAGCAGAGTGTCAATAGGTGATGGGGGAGGTTGAAGTGAGTTCAATTAATTCAGCCACATGTCGAAGGAAACCTGGTTAAACTGTCTGGGACACCTGGTAAGAGCTCTTAGATTTCAACCACCCCTTTAGAATATTGAGAAAACCTAGGAGCAAATGGCACTTACTTCTTATACTCACTGTAAACAATACTGTGTAATTGATAGCTGCACTCTGAATCAAAAGTCGGTATTCTCCAGCTTGGGTTTCTGTCATTTTCAAAATGACCATGGAAAAAACTCCTCTGAAACACAAGAAAGAGAACTGGTTAATCTGGAAAACGTGTGAAACAAAACCCATCAAATTTCACACTGAGTCAGAAGGCAGTTGGGCAGCTCTGGTTCATCTCCGTGGAGAGCAAAGCTCCTGTCCTGCGCCTGACACTCAGCTTGGGCCTTGTTAGTTTGACCTTGACCTTGACCTTGATCTGGCCCCTCTCTGGTGAGTGAGTGCCTTCACCTCATGCTACCCAAGCCCCTTAGAGGAAAAGCTCCTGCCAAAACCACGTGGTGGGATGCCTTCCTTGGTAGCAGGGCAGCCCTCCTGCCAACGAAAAAGCACCCTCCGAAGGCTTGTCTGCCAGGCAGCTGGTCACATGCCTTGGGTGCCCCGTCTGCAGAACCACATGACGGAACAAGCAAGACGTGCTAGACTAAGAATGGTCCGTTTTGTGCCCTATCCCTCCAGAGGGAAGAATTCAAGTAAAATCAGACACAAAGCATTCTCCTATGAGACAATAATTACACTGATACATCACATGGATGCAAGGAGAGAGATGTCTCAATGTGAGAATTTCTAAGTGTTCAGATACTCGGTAAAGATCAGTCTGGCTAGGGGCCTTCGTTTCCCAGGTGGCATTAGTGGTAAAGAACCTGCCTGCCAATCCCGAGAATGTAAGAGATGTGGGTTCAATCCCTGGGTCAGGAAGATCCCCTGGAGGAGGGCATGGCAACCCACTCCAGTATTCTTGCCTGGAGAATCCCATGGACAGAGGAGCCTGCGGGCTACAGTCCTTAGGGTCACAAAGAGTCGGACACAACTTAGCGACCAAACAACGACAAATATGTATTTTTTGCTCATACAGGTGTTTGGACGTGCTTTCTTTCTCTGAACTCTTCACATTCCTAGTACCATGTGTGAACTCTCGGGTATCTCATACAAAACCCTGAGATGGTTATCAGATCTGTCTGGTTATGAGTCAGAGAGCGGATTTAATTTCTGTGTGAGTGTGTGTGTGCATATGTGTGCTCAGTTGCGTCTTGACTCTTTGCGACCCCATGGGCTGTAGCCCACCAGGCTTCTTTGTTCATGGGATTCTCCAGGCAAGAATACTGGAGTGGGTTGCCATGCCCTCCTCCAGGGGATCTTCCCAACCCAGGGATCGAACCCGTGCCTCTTGTGTCTTCTGTATTGGCAGGCCGATTCTTTACCACTGTACCATCTGGGAAGTCCTTAATTTCTGTAACTCTTTGCTATGGAGAAGTAGCTAAAAATGTCTTGGTACTAGGTTAACTAACCCACAAAAGACCTATGACTTTGGCTGCCTGACCTACAACAAAAAAAAGGCACTCTTTCAGCAGAGTAAAAAGAACCCTAATTTTTTATTTTTCTTTTTGGTCTCACTCCAAGAGCTGCTGTGGCATTTTATATATGCATATCTATATACCTATAGGTATATATATTAGTGTCTAAAACAGATTTCATTTTGTTTTACTGGAATTCTGTGGTGTGTGGAAAAAATGATCATTTACATGTTTTTTAGCATACACAGAGTGATAACATCATGTGGTATTAGATTTTAATAAAATTACTGGAACATTTCTTTAAGGCAAAATTCTTAATAACAGAGTGCGTTGCTTCAACCCCAAGGTAAACGTAAGCAAAAAAAGAGAAGTGAGTAATATGGCCTCAAAAGAGGAAAGGAAAATGAATGTGCTCTAAGGTTTAGAACCAGACTTCAGAATTATAGCTACTGGCCTGAAAACTACTTCAATGTTGGTCTGACCTTATAGAAACAAATTTGAATCCTTGGTACAAGCCAATCATGGGTGTTCTCCCGTGTCCCAGGTAGGTGGCATGGAGCCCTCTTTGCGTCATTGAGGGGCCATTTTCTGCATCGCTTCTAGAAAGACAATGCCTCTGCTAGTTCTGGGATGCCAGAACAACCCAAGAATGAGAGAATAAAGCAGTCTAGAATTAGTAAGTGGGCATTCAAATGGCCCATGCCCCCTGCTTCCTACCCTCCATGGTCATGGACAGCAGGGGGCTGCAGTCAGCACAGGGTTAGAGTCAGGGCTTTGCTGTCAATCTAAGACGTGTTTCTGGATCCTGACACCAATGCTCACCACACAGAGGTCAATTTCTAATGTTTCATGATATCACACGTTGCCATTCTGCTCATCATACTGGGCAACAAAACAGGTAAGCAATTCCCAGAAAGAAGCTTCTCACTACTTTAACTAGTCAGCTCCTTGCTACTTTAACCAGAATGGAAGAGAAATTTTCTAATTTTTTATCTTTAAGACAAACTACAATGAAAACACAAGCCATTGGAATTCCCTGGTGGTCCAGTGGTTTATACTCTGCCTGCCGATGCAGGGGATTTGGGTTTGATCCCTGGCCTGGGAAGAATCTACACCCCGTGAGGCAACCGAGCCCATGCTCCACAACTACGGAGCCTGCACTCTAGAGCCCGTGTGATCCAGCAAGAGAAGCCCCCGCAATGAGAGGGCCTTGCACTACAGTGAGAGAGAAGCCCCCACTCGCTGCAACCAGAGAAAGTCCACGCATAGCCATGAAGGTCCAGTGGAGCCAAAAATAAAATACGTAAATAAAATTTTTGGAAAACAGCCACCTTTAAAATCCTTTTCACTATTTGTTTTACGTTTTGTCACCTATCACTGCATTCTTAGGACCTGGCTGCTCAGTCTCTCAGTCATGTCCAACCCCATGGACTGTGGCCCACCAGGTTCCTCTGTCCATGGGATTTCCCAGGGAAGTACTGGAGTGGGTTGCCATTTCCTCCTCCAAGGGATCTTTCCGACCCAGGGATTGAACCTGCATCTCCTTTGTCTCCTGCATTGGCAGGTGGATTCTTTACCACTAGCACCACCTGGGAAGCCCTTCTTAGGCCCTGCTGCTGCTGCTGCTGCTAAGTCGCTTCAGTAGTGTCCGACTCTGTGTGACCCCATAGACGGCAGCCCACCAGGCTCCCCCGTCCCTGGGATTCTCCAGGCAAGAACACTGGAGTGGGAAGCCATTTCCTTGTCCAATGCATGAAAGTGAAAAGTGAAAGGGAAGTTGCTCAGTCGTGTCTGACTCTTCACGACCCCATGGACTACAGCCTACCAGGCTCCTCTGTCCATGGGATTTTCCAGGCAAGAGTATTGGAGTGGGGTGCCGTCACCTTCTCCGTCTTAGGCCCTAAATATACCATATATGTCTATATAACTTTTTAAATTAATAGACTTTATTTTTTAGTACAATTTTACATTTATGGGAAAACACCATAAACACAGAGATCCCAAACACACCCTTCCCCATCCCCCCCACCATCCCCAATTTTCCTATTACTAACATCTTGCATACGTGTGGTTGCATATTTGCTACAAGTGATGAACCAATACTGATAGTAACTAAAGTCCATAGTTTACATTAGGACTCACTTTTTGTGTAGTTTACCCTGTGCATTTTGACTGCTATAAAATGTCATGAATCCATGCCCTAACTAATTTTTTGGGTCACTTTATTTCACTGGAGATAAGAGTTACAATGGACTTCTACAGCAGTTTGAAAAGAAACTCCAAATGAAG
>SJYV01053323.1:817434-828349 GCA_006410875.1 Neotragus pygmaeus
GTGTCCGACTCTGTGTGACCCCATAGACGGCAGCCCACCAGGCTCCCCCGTCCCTGGGATTCTCCAGGCAAGAACACTGGAGTGGGAAGCCATTTCCTTGTCCAATGCATGAAAGTGAAAAGTGAAAGGGAAGTTGCTCAGTCGTGTCTGACTCTTCACGACCCCATGGACTACAGCCTACCAGGCTCCTCTGTCCATGGGATTTTCCAGGCAAGAGTATTGGAGTGGGGTGCCGTCACCTTCTCCGTCTTAGGCCCTAAATATACCATATATGTCTATATAACTTTTTAAATTAATAGACTTTATTTTTTAGTACAATTTTACATTTATGGGAAAACACCATAAACACAGAGATCCCAAACACACCCTTCCCCATTCCCCCCACCATCCCCAGTTTTCCTATTACTAACATCTTGCATACGTGTGGTTGCATATTTGCTACAAATGATGAACCAATACTGATAGTAACTAAAGTCCATAGTTTACATTAGGACTCACTTTTTGTGTAGTTTACCCTGTGCATTTTGACTGCTATAAAATGTCATGAATCCATGCCCTAACTAATTTTTTGGGTCACTTTATTTCACTGGAGATAAGAGTTACAATGGACTTCTACAGCAGTTTGAAAAGAAACTCCAAATGAAGCAAGAATGTCTCTTTTTTTATGGGAAAGTATTCCTCCAAAAATCCTTGTGGTTACACATTGCCACCCTGGCTCCCGCTTACCTGTTTTGTAAATCGAAGTGTGGCTGGCAGTTTAGGTAGCTGTGTTTAAAGACCCAGAGACAGGAGGTGTTCCCCGGGGCGGAGAGCAGCACTTGCAGTGTGATGGACGCAGCCACGTCCACCTGCACCGTGGCCGCTTCGTAGATGGTCTCTGCGCCCTCGGGCCTCAAGGCACATGCCAGGTCTTCCTGGGATTCTGATGCCTATGCCATCAATGAAACAATGTGAATTTACTACAAGGGCAGTTTTAATAACTCTTCCTTATAGCTGGAAACTTTACCAAATACATACATGTTGAAATACTGCATACAACACCCGAGCGCATCATAACCCATGGAGGACATACCACTGACTAAAGTTCATATTAGTTATAATTCTCTAAGGAAAAGACAGATAATTCTAGGCTGCATTTCTAAAAATGCTTTATAGACTGTTATAGGTTGAATTGCGCTCCCCCCAAATTCAGAAAAGGGCGGCAGAGGATGAGATGTTTGGATAGCATCACCGACTCAGTGAACATGAGTTTGACCATGCTCCAGATGATGAAGGACAGGGGAGCCTGGTGTGCTGCAGTCCATGGGGTCACAAAGAGTTAGACACAATTGAGCAACTGAACAACAACAGGGAGAAATAGCAAAACAAAGCGAAATGTGATGTGCCTGATAAACAGAAGTGCACTACTTTGGAAGGAGCGTTTAAGTGCTCTGGACCTTCAGAGCAGGGAGAAGTGACTTCCAGGCGGGGACAGTGGGGGTGGAGATACACTGGAGTGCAGCAACTGAGCTGGATCTTAAAAAGATGGACACAGGATAAAGTAAAGGAAGAACAACAACTACAAAACCCTGACATGCTAGAAGAAAATATGTGCTATGCATATGACAAATAAAGGAAATAAAGTGCTAATACCCCTAGTATGTAAAGAATTTTTTTTTAACACTGAGAGACACAGAAGCAAAAACACGATAGAAAAAAGGGAAAAAGAAATAAATAGACAACTCACAAAAACGTTATAAAGAATGGCTCTTGAACACATGAGAAAATGTTCAAATTCACATATGATCAGAAAAACTCAAACAACAGTGAGATAGCACTTGTCTATCACACTAGCAAAATTTTGTTGGTGAGGCTATAAGGAAATATCCACTCTTATATGATGCTGGAGAAAAGCAAACTGGTGCACCCTTCTGGGGGGTGGGGTCTGGAATTCACCAGCACCTAATAGGACCCTTATGCACTTCACCCTCTCAGCCAGCAATCCCATTTTGAGGACTATACGTCCAACAGTTGATTGAACATCATTTCTAATTGCAAAATGTTAGAAACCACCTAAGTGCTTGCACATAGGGAAGCACTTAAGCGCTCATACANTAGAACCCTTATGCACTTCACCCTCTCAGCCAGCAATCCCATTTTGAGGGCTATACGTCCAACAGTTGATTGAACATCATTTCTAATTGCAAAATGTTAGAAACCACCTAAGTGCTTGCACATAGGGAAGCACTTAAGCGCTCATACACAGCAGAGTGACGGAACAAATTGTGGTCCATCCACACAATCGAGGACATGCAGTTATAGAGAAGGATGAGGACAAGCTCCATGAACTGATTTGCAGTGATCTCCTGGACAGATGCTAAGTGAAGAAAGCTGGATTCAAAATGTTTCTATTTTCAGTTACGCTATTCTTTGGGTAACAAGGAAGGCGACTACGACTATACACATGTATCTGCTCATTTGTGCCCAAGAAATACAGGACCAATATCAAAAACTTAAGGGACTGGCTCAGTACAGGAGACAGATGGGGAAAGGAGGAAACGTGGAAGTAGGGATGAAGAAGGCACAACACTTCTCTGAGTATGTCTTTTATCACATAGCTGTAGCTTTCAGGACCATAATCACGTTTCAGATAACTCACAAAATAAATCATTAACATCAACCAGGATATGGGGGAACTCAAAATGGAATGCAAACCAAGTGAACTTAACTACATCACAAATAACTAACATAATCAGAGTGAAGGGATTGGGAAAGAAAGGAACAAACCTAAGTAACTTGGGAAAAGAATGCTTTGGGTGGTATGAGGTTAAAGACAAAAAGAATTGCACACAAGTACTGTATTCCCAGGGGCTGCCCAGGCTGGCGCTAGTGGTAAAGAACCCGCCTGCCAATGCAGGAGACGTTAGAGACGTGGCTTCAATCCCTGGGTCAGGAAGATCCCCTAGAAAAGAGCATGGCCTGGAGCATCCCATGGACAGAGAAGCCTGGCGGGCTACAGTCCATAGCGTCGCTAAGAGTTGGACACAACTGAAGAGACTTAGCACACACGCACTGTAAACCTTTTTCTCACTGGGATGTGGGTTAGCAATTCTGACACACCAGCACGTGCATGCTAAGTCGCCTCAGTCATGTTCGACTCTTTGCGACCCCATGGGCTGTAGTCCACCAGGCTACAGACTCTGTCCGCGGGATTCTCCAGGCAAGAATACTAGAGTGGGCTGCCATTTATGCCAGAAATGAATATTATTATTGAATGATAATAAAGTAAATTATTTTAGATAATGAAAGCCAGGGGTCTCACTGTCAGAGTGAGAAGTACAACTGAGGAAAGAGAGAAAGGTAGAATGAATCCTTTGGTGCTGAATTGAATTCACAGCTATCAGCATGCACTCATGGTGATACATAGAGAGAGATGATAAAGAGATANCCAATATCAAAAACTTAAGGGACTGGCTCAGTACAGGAGACAGATGGGGAAAGGAGGAAACGTGGAAGTAGGGATGAAGAAGGCACAACACTTCTCTGAGTATGTCTTTTATCACATAGCTGTAGCTTTCAGGACCATAATCACGTTTCAGATAACTCACAAAATAAATCATTAACATCAACCAGGATATGGGGGAACTCAAAATGGAATGCAAACCAAGTGAACTTAACTACATCACAAATAACTAACATAATCAGAGTGAAGGGATTGGGAAAGAAAGGAACAAACCTAAGTAACTTGGGAAAAGAATGCTTTGGGTGGTATGAGGTTAAAGACAAAAAGAATTGCACACAAGTACTGTATTCCCAGGGGCTGCCCAGGCTGGCGCTAGTGGTAAAGAACCCGCCTGCCAATGCAGGAGACGTTAGAGACGTGGCTTCAATCCCTGGGTCAGGAAGATCCCCTAGAAAAGAGCATGGCCTGGAGCATCCCATGGACAGAGAAGCCTGGCGGGCTACAGTCCATAGCGTCGCTAAGAGTTGGACACAACTGAAGAGACTTAGCACACACGCACTGTAAACCTTTTTCTCACTGGGATGTGGGTTAGCAATTCTGACACACCAGCACGTGCATGCTAAGTCGCCTCAGTCATGTTCGACTCTTTGCGACCCCATGGGCTGTAGTCCACCAGGCTACAGACTCTGTCCGTGGGATTCTCCAGGCAAGAATACTAGAGTGGGCTGCCATTTATGCCAGAAATGAATATTATTATTGAATGATAATAAAGTAAATTATTTTAGATAATGAAAGCCAGGGGTCTCACTGTCAGAGTGAGAAGTACAACTGAGGAAAGAGAGAAAGGTAGAATGAACCCTTTGGTGCTGAATTGAATTCACAGCTATCAGCATGCACTCATGGTGATACATAGAGAGAGATGATAAAGAAATAAATATAGTGTTATGGATGGGGGGGCAGGTAGTATATAAGCATTTTATCCTACCTGTGTCTGCCAAGAAGACCTAGAAGCGACAATGCTCAGGAGCAATAAGCACACTCAGCTCTCAGGTCTTGGTTTCTAAATACTATTCTCCATGAAACCAAGGCTTCCTGGTGAAGTGGTTAGTTACAGGGCCAACACAGGAAAAATACAAGATGAGTCTGAACTATGCCGTAGTGCCAAAAAGTAAGGGTGTGTTTCAAAAATTATGGGGACATGTTGAAAAGACACAAGAACGACCAAAGCTGGAAACATCTCAGCCACAAAATAAAGTGTTAGTTTGGGGCTATAATCCATGCAATAAAATAAGTATCTATAAGTCTAGACTGAATAAATAACTAACATGGAGAGAAGAGACAGCTCTTCCTCGCAGAAGAATTCCAGTTAGGAACAAGTTAGAGATTGTTCCCTAATTCCAGTTAGGAAACAAGGGGCAAAGAAGCTCATCATGAGGAAAACATCACAGTAATAATGGTTATAGGCAAGATCCACCAGAGGACGCTAAAATCAGTGGGTGAAAAACGGAGGAGAAACAGAATATTTATATCTCCCCCCAATCCTTTTTAACTACAAAGGAAAAATAGTAGCCTTGTAGGGGAGAAACTCAGGACACGTCACCTTAATCTTCAAACAGAAATGATAAAGATGAGAAATTTCAGATTTGAAATAACAATTAAGTGAATTGTGGAAACAGTAAAATAATCCTATTTTGATTCCAGGGTATACTGTGATACAGCTCAGGATGGAGTTGCTTATTTATTAGAGCTGCCTTGGCCAGCTTTGTCAACTAAAGAGTGCTTGGTTCTTCAAAAAAACTGTGAACTATAAGAGTTTTAGAAAGATATCTCATCTGAGAACCGTAAACTATGAAAGAAATCAAAACTGCTTTTTAGAAAAGCCACTGACACCCTAATAAATCATCTCACATCAAAGTAGGAAAATACCGGAGGAGCAACTTCAGCTTCAGGAAGGCGAAAGTTCAGTTTTGCCACAGTTAGGATGGTTGCTTGATGTGGTTTAGGAACTACTAGGTCTTAATACAATCCTGAATATTGTGTAAGAATACAATTTATCCTACATAGAAAAGATAAAACAGAGCTTGATACTAGGAACCAAGACCAATCATCATGGATTTTTTTTAAAGATCATGATTTATAAGAAAGCACTTAAATGCGTGCAGCTATTTTCTCACATTGAAAAGACACGGAAAGTTTAAAATGTCACAGCAAATAATAGCAAATTTTTTTCTTGTCTGCACTAAAATATCATGTACGCCAAATTATTAACAAGCCAGTGTGTTAATGACACCAATATCTGTTAAAAATTTAAACCCAAATAAATAAGTAAATAAACAAACAAACTATGCTTTTATGCTATGTGTACTCTATAAAAGAAACCAGAGTNCTGCACTAAAATATCATGTACGCCAAATTATTAACAAGCCAGTGTGTTAATGACACCAATATCTGTTAAAAATTTAAACCCAAATAAATAAGTAAATAAACAAACAAACTATGCTTTTATGCTATGTGTACTCTATAAAAGAAACCAGAGTAACAGCTTTGTATGAATCCTTAACTAGATAAAAACCATAGAATTGGTCAATTTACGGTCACTTTTATTGTATATAGACTTCTAATATTTTCAGTTTCTTGATCATTTAAGCTTCCTTCATTTGCGTAAACACCTAGGCTATGTTAGCTGAGTAGCATTAAGAAGAGTAATGCAAAACAAGGGTGGAACTTGAAGGAGTCAGAGCCAGTTTATGGAGTGATATGCACGTCGGTTGACGTCATGAGAAGACCAAGCCAGGCTGTAAAGGATGTAGCTATGCTTCAAGAAGAATAGTCTGGGGGCCTCTCTGGTGGCTCAGGGGTGCAGAATCCACCTATCAAAGCAGGGGACATGGGTTCGATCCCTGGGTGGGGAAGATCCCACATGCCTTGGGACAACTAAGCCTGTGTGCCACAACTATTGAGCCTGTGCTCTGGAACCTGGGAACCGCAACTACTGAGGCTGTGTGCCACAACTGCTGAAGCCCGTGCATCCTAGAGGTGTTCGCAAGGGAAGCCTGAGCACACCATCTAGAGTAGCCCCAGATCTCTGCAACCAGAGAAAGCACATGCAAAGCAACAGAGACTCGGTGCAACCCAAAATTAATTAAGAGAGAAAAAAAAAGTCCGGCAGCCCTATCTGAGCTGAACTGTAGAAGCAAGAAGCCACTTACAATATTATTGTGACTATGAGGGCTGGAATTAGGGAAGTGGCAGGGATACTGGGTAGAGGAGCCTGGTGGGCTGCAGTCCATGGGGTCGCTAAGAGTCGGATACGACTGAGCGACTTCACTTTCACTTTTCACTTTCATGCATTGGAGAAGGAGATGGCAACCCACTCCAGTGTTCTTGCCTGGAGAATCCCAGGGACGGGGGAACCTGGTGGGCTGCCATCTCTGGGGTCACACAGAGTTGGACACGACTGAAGTGACTTAGCAGCAGCAGGGAGACTGGAGAATATGAGGTGGTTAAATGAGAACTAGGAAAGAAAGGAAATTGATAAGACTTGGTAACTGACCAAATGTGATGGCAGAGAAAGGAAGCAGTCCAAAGTGAGGCTGAGCTTTCAAGCTTAGGATCTAGATGGAGCTGTAAACAGAAATCCATTAAAACAAGATGTTTGGGGAAATAGAAATGAAGTAAATTATATAGGTGGGTCTTAATGAACAAATGGAAAAAATCTATTTATGTAAACCCAGGAGGCAGTTGGAAATTTAGAGATTCAGGGCTTGAGAGAGAAGCCTGGCTTTATTTTAAGGAGAAAAGGAAATCTTTGTTTCTTATTCATTCTGAGTATCACTGTCCTTCCAGAATCTAAGCCCAAAGAGAATGTGACTCTTGTTGGGATGGAGTCCCAGGTAACAATGAGGAGAGATGCTCATCAATACCCCCATATGAGTGCGTAGTTACTTAAATATGTAAAAAGAAAAGCTCATAAGCCATAGCAGCTCTCAATAGCTTACCAAGTATGGTCTCCAGAGAAAATAGCTAAAATTGTCATTTTACTATTACTTTACCATGGGATTTGATGATGATGTCCCCACTGATGAATCACTGTTTCCATGGTTGATTAAAACACACTTGATCTCAGGCAGATCTTGATTTGTAATAGTCTGGAATATCATTGCGGAAAAAACAACTGTGAAAGCAAACAAAGGCAGTGATGTTGATACATGCACACCTTAGAAAGAAACTATGTATTCATCTTACAGTAAAACAAAATGCAATCAAGGGAAAGTAGCAAACAGGAAAGCATGCAGGATGTATAATTTCACAAAAAGCAAGTCTTACTATCATTCTTGGGCAGAGGTCCTTAGAGCAGGGTTTTCCAAGGGAACATTCTTGGGTGATGGAAATATTCCTTATCTGTGCTGCTCAACAGGGTGGTCTTTAGCTGCATTTAGCATTAAGCATTTGAAGTGAGGCTAGTACAGCTGAGGACTGGTTATTTGTATACCAGCCATTTTTGCCTTCTTTATGGTTTCCTGGTGCATATACAAGTTATGTTTATGATACAGTGTAGCCTTTTAAGCGTGCAACAGCATTATACCCAAGAATACAAGGTGTATACCTTAACTGAAACATTCTTGCTAAAAAATGCTAACCATCATCTGAGCCTTCAGGGAATTGTAGTAGTGACATCAAAGATCACCGATCAAAGATCACCAAAACAACTATAATGATAGTGAAAACATTTGAAATATTGTGAGAATTACCAAAACGTGACATAGAGATACAAAACGTGCAAATGCTGTTTTATCATCACATAATTTTGAATTTCCCACTTTTCTTCTTGTAGCTGATTTCTGTGATCAGAAACATCCTGGAGAATATTCCAAGGAGCTTGAGAAGACTGTATATTCTCTGCTGTTAGATGGAATGTTCTATAAATGTCTGTTAGGTCCACCTAGTCTAACACGTAGTTTAAGTCCAATGTTTCCTTATTGATTTCATGTCTAGATGATCTATCCTTTGTTGAAACTGGGGTACTGAAGTCCCTTTGTGTTATTGCATTATTATTTCTCCCTTCAGGTCTGTTAGCATTTGCTTATTTGCTTAATTTCTTTAAGTGCTCCCATGTCGGGTGCATAAATATTTACACATGTCATATCCTCTACTGGGTAACCCTTTCTTTCATTGACCCTTTTTACCTCTTATGACAGTCTTTGGCTAAAGTCTATTTTGTCTGATGTACGTATAGATATCTCCACTTTTGGTTTCCATGAGCATGCAATATCTTTTTCCATCCCTTTACTTTTAGTCTCCGTGTGTCTTTAAAACTGATTAGGAACTTCCCGGGTGGCCCAGTGGTTAAGAATCCACCATCCAATACAGGGGACACAGGCTTGATCGCTGGTTTGGGCAGATCCCACGTGCCTTGGAGCAACTAAGCCTGCTAGCCCCACCATTGAAGCCAGTGCACTCTGGAGTCCCCGTACCACAACTGCTGAGCCCACGCACCACAACCAGAGAGTCCGTGCACTGTGGTGAAAAACATCCTGCATGCTGCAACTAAGACCCAACACAGCCAAATAAATAAAATCAATAAGCATTCTTTAAAAAATTGCTGAAGGACAGTTTGCCAGGTATGCTTGGTTAGCTGTTTTTTTTTCTTTTAGTATTTCAAATATATAATGCCATTCCTTTCTGGCCTACAAAGTCTCTGCTGAAAAATCTGCTGATAGTACTACAGAGGGTCCACTGTTTCTCTTCTTGCTGCCTTTAAGACTTTCTCCTTGTCTTTAGTTTCTGACAGTGTATCTATAATGTGTCTCAGCAGGTCTCTTTACATTCATCTTATCTGGAAGTCTCTGGACTTCTTGGACCTGGATGTCTGTTGCTTTTCCCCAGATGAGGGGATTTTTCAGCCATTATCTCTCTGAATAAACATTGTGCCCTTTCTCTTTGTCTTCATTTTTTGCTGCTGCTGCTGCTGCTAAGTTGCTTCAGTCGTGTCTGACTCTGTGCGACCCCATAGACGGCAGCCCACCAGGCTCCCCCATCCATTCTCCAGGCAAGAACACTGGAGTGGGTTGCCATTTCCTTCTCCAATGCATGAAAGCGAAAAGTGAAAGCAAAGTTCCTCAGTCGTGTCCGACTCTTGGCGACCCCATGGACTGCAGCCTACCAGGCTCCTCTGTCCATGGGATTTTCCAGGCAAGAGTACTGGAGTGGGGTGCCATTGCCTTCATCTTTTGGGTCACCTATAATATGACTATTAGTTTAGTTTGATGGTATCTCTTAAGTCCCTTAAACTGTCTCCACTCCTTTTCTCTTTTCCCTTATTGCTCCTCTGATTGGATGAATTCCACTGGTCTGTCTTTGATCTCAGTAATTCTTCCACTACATCTAGTTGGTTGGTTTCTGAATTTTTCAGTTATTGTATTCTTCTTAACCTTTCTCTCTCTGTAGAAATTCTCACTTTATTCATATATTGGTCTCAGGGAGCATCAGTGAGCATCTTTATGACTGTTAGTTTGAACTCTTTTTTAAAAAAACAACTATTTATTTACTTATTTTTGGCAGTGCTGGGTCTTCTTCGCTGCCTGCAGGCTTTGTTTTGTTGCAGAGAATGGGGGCTGCTCTCTAGTCAGGGTTATCAGAATTCTCATTGCCATGGCTTCTCTTGTTGGATCACACAGGCTCTAGAGTGTGGGCTCAGAAGTTGTGACACGTGCCCTCGGTTGCCTTACGGCATGTGGAATCTTCCTGAACAAGGAACGGAACCCACATCTTCTGCAAAGGGATTCTTAACCAGTGGACCACCAGGGAAGTCTTATTTTGAACTCTTTATAGGTAAATCACTTATCTCCATTTCACTAAGGTTTGTTTCTGGAGTTTTATCTTATTGTTTTGTTTGAAACACACTCCTTTCTTTCTTCATCTTCTTTGATTATCTGTGTTGGTTTCTGTGGATTAGATAAAATAGCCAGTCTTCACAGAATAGCCTCTTGTAGAAGAAATCTTATCCTTCCACCCAGGCTTAGTTCTTGGTTCAGTTCAGTTCAGTTGCTCAGTTGTGTCCGACTCTTTGTGACCCCATGAATCGCAGCATGCCAGGCCTCTCTGTCCATCACCAACTCCCGGAGTTTACCTAAACTCACGTCCATTGATCCACGTCATCCAGCCATCTCATCCTCTGTCATCTCCTTCTCCTCCTGCCCGCAATCCTTCCCAGTATCAGAGTCTTTTCCAATGAGTCAACTCTTCACATGAGGTGGCCAAAGTACTGGAGTTTCAGCCTCAGCATCAGTCCTTCCAATGAACATCCAGGACTGGTCTCCTTTAGGATGGACTGGTTGGACCTCCTTTCAGTCCAAAGGACTCTCAAGAGTCTTCTTCAACAACACAGTTCAAAAGCATCAGTTCTTTGGCATTCAGCTTTCTTCACAGTCCAACTCTCACATGACCACTGGAAAAACCATAGCCTTGACTAGA
>SJYV01053323.1:828523-839142 GCA_006410875.1 Neotragus pygmaeus
CTTTCTTATCTCTCCTTGCTATTCTTTGGAACTCTGCATTCAGATGCTTGTATCTTTCCTTTTCTCCTTTGTTTTTCACTTCTCTTCTTTTCACAGCTATTTGTAAGGCTTCCTCAGACAGCCATTTTGCTTTTTTGCATTTCTTTTCCATGGGGTGGTCTTGATCCCTGTCTCCTGTACAATGTCACAAACCTCTGTTCATAGTTCATCAGGCACTCTATCAGATCTAGTCCCTTAAATCTATTTCTCACTTCCACTGTATAATCCATAAGGGATTTGATTTAGGTCATACCTGAATAGTCTAGTGGTTTTCCCTACTTTTTTCAGTTTAAGTCTGAATTTGCCAATAAAGAGTTCTTGGTAGTTTCTTAAATTACCTTTTTTGTGCTTATTGGCTCCCAGTAGTAAGGATGTGTCATGATTTGCCAGTGTCCTAAAGGGGAGGAGATTTTATTTTCTTGGGCTCCAAAATCACTGGGAACAGTGACTGCAGCTACAAAATTAAAAGGCGATAGCTCCTTGGATGCTATGACAAATCTAAACAGCACATTAAAAAGCAGAGACATCATTTTGCTGACAGAGGTCCATATGGTCAAAGCCATGGTTTTTCCAGTAGTCGTGTATGGATGTGAAAGTTGGACCATAAAAAAGGCTGAGTGCCGAAGAATTGATGTTTTTGAATTGTGGTGCTGGCAAAGACTCTTGAGAGTTCCTTGGACCACAGGGAGATCGAACCAGTCCATCCTAAAGAAATCAACCCTAACTATTCAGTGGAAGGACTGATGCTGAAGCTGAAGATCCAGTACTTTGGCCACCTGATGCGAAGAACTCACTGGAAAAGACCCTGATGCTGGGAAAGACTAAGGGCAGGAGGAGAAGGGGCTGACAGGATGAGATGGTTGGATGGCATCACTGCCTCAACGGGCAGTGATGAGTAAACTCTGGGAAATAGTGAAGGACAGGAAAGCCTGGTGTGCTATAGTCCAAGGGGTCTCAGAGTCAGACACAACTTAGCGACCGAAAGACAACAACAACAAAGGGAAGATCTCAATTAGCACCTAGATGCACAGTGAGGCTGGACTCTGGCAGTGGCTTTTAAAATACACAAGCAGACCTCTTTCAGGGAAAGAATGGGAGCCAGTGTTTCTGTCTGCTTTCTCTGCACTGACCCCTGAAGGACAGTCAGTTAATAACTGTTTCTTTGTTCACTACAGATCAGTGGGACCCACAAATGCAAGTCCCTCTGGCCACCAGATCAAGGAATGTGTCCTCTGGGTGGCAGTCACAAAGGCCATGTTTTTAGATACATGTATAAGCTCCTTTCAGAGAGATACCAAAGAGGAAATGTGTAAATGGTGCATCTAGCCTACCCAGGCTCAGGCAGAATTCCAGTCAGCTCCTAGATGTATGTTAAATTAGGTTGAAAACAGACCTCTTTAAAACCCATCAAAAATGGGCAGAAGACCTAAATAGGTATTTCTTCAAAGAGGACATAGAGCTAGTCAATAGGCATATGAAAACATGCTCAACATCGCTAATTATTAGAGAAATACAAATCAAAACTTCACTGAAGTATCATCTCACATCAATCAGAATGGCCATCATCAAAAAGTCTACAAATAATAAATGCTGGAGCGGGTATGGAGAAAAGGGGACCCCTCTACACTGTTGGGGGGAATGTAAATCAGTACAGCCACCATGGAGAACAGTATGGAGGTTAGTTAAAAAAATAAAAATAGAGGGAATGCTCCAGTGGTCCAGGGGTTAGGACTCCACGCTTCCATTGTCAGGAGTCTGGGTTTGATCCCTGGTCAGAGGACTAAGATTCTGCAAGCTGCAGGGAATGGCCGAAAACAAAAACCAGAGTGACCGTATGATCCTACAGTCCTACTCCTGGGCATATATCTGGACAAAATGATAATTCAAAGAGATACATTCACCCTAATGTTCATAGCAGCAGTATTTACAATAGCCAAGACACAAAAGCAACCTAAATGCCCATTGACAGAGAAATGGATAAAGATGAGGTATACATATACGATGGAATATTACTCAGCCATAAAAAAGAATGAAATAATGCCATTTGCAGCAACATGGATGGACCTAGGGATTATCACACTACGTGAAGTATGAGACAGAGGGAGACAAATATCACACGACATCACTTACATGTGGAATCTAAAAAATGGTACAAATGAACTTACTTACAAAACAAACAGATACAGACATAGAAAACAAACTATCGTTACCAAAGGTGAAGGCTGGGGTAGGGATAAATTAGGAGCTTGGGATTAATATATACACACTACTATATATAAAGGAGAAAAACAACAAGGCTCTATTGCATAGTAGAGGGAACTGTATTCATTGTCTTATAATAACCTATAGTGGAAAAAAATCTGAAAAAGAATGTGTATATACACATATGTATAATTGAATTGCTTTGCTGTTCACTAGAAACTACTACAGCATTGTAAGCCAACTATACTTCAATAAAAGGGTTTTTTTTGTTTGTTTGTTTGTTTTGAAATAAGCCTCTTTAAGGAAAAGACTGGGAGAAGGCGGTTTCTATCTGTTGCCTCAGCACTGAGCCTGGGGGTATAATCACAATGAGTCTTTGCAAACCCTTTACAAACTGTTTCTTTGTTCGCTAGGGTCTCTTGGACACAAGTCCCATTGGCTTTCAGAGTCAGGTGTTTCAGGAGCCAGTTACCTGCTGTGATAACTCCGAACTTCAGCAAGTCATTTGACCTCTTTGGGTCCCACCTTCCTCATTTGGTAAAAGAGGGCAGTAGACTCGTGTGGTATAATAAATATACTTGGCCTTAGATCAAAATGTATTTGGTCTTTCCCAGCACCATGCATGCGTGCTCAGTAGTGTCTGACTGTTTGTGACCCCATAGACTGTAGCCCCCGGGGAACCTCTGTCCATGGGATTCTCCAGGCAAGAATACTGGAATGGGTTGCCATTTCCACCTCTGGGGGATCTTTCCGACCCCGGGATTGAACCTGCGTCTCCTGCGTTGGCAGGTGGGTTCTTTACCACTGAGCCACCTGGGAATCACTCTTTCCTGGCACAAAGCTCCTAAAATCCTTGTAATTTCCTGAGCAACAGGAGTGTCTGTTGTTATTCACAATGAGCCCCTTCTGGGCACTCCAGAGTTTATACTAACAGGGTGACTTAGGGTGGGGTGCCTCTGCAGCCCCAGGAGTGGCAGTAGGAGGCGGGTGTCCCAAGAAAGATCCAGAGATTGGAAGGGTGACCTGTGGACAAACAGGGAAGGGAGTGTGCTAACTAAACTCTATAACAATTCTTGAACTGAGAGATCCGGTGAGCTGCCGGGTTGGTGAACTGGATGACATTCCGAGCCCTCCCCACATCCCTTGCCTTGCCCTCTGTATCTCTTCCACCTGGCTATCCTGGAGTTATATCCTTTCATCATAAACCAGTAATCTAGCATGCAGATTGTTTTTCTGAATTCCGTGAGCTATTCCAGTAAAGTCATCAAACTCAAGGAGGGGGTCCTGGGAACCTCTGACTTACAGCCTGTGCTGGTGGCAAGCTGGACTTGACACTGACATCTGACGGGGGTCAAGAGGGCTCTGAGCCCTTAACCTGTAGGATCTGAGGCTATCTCCGGGAGAGAGTGTCAGGACTGAGTGAAACTGTAGGACATCCAACTGGTGCCCAAGAACTGCCTGGTGTGGGGGAACTCTCCCACCCCATATACACGGCAGCCAGCGGAGCCAGGAGTGGTCAGTGTGAGTCCAGGGAAGGAGACTCGTGTGCTCCTCCTTGCCCCTGGGATACTCTCATCGCTGTCATCCTCACCAGTCTCTGCTCTTTCTCATGATTTTAATAAACGACAGTCCATTTGCTCAGGAGTTCCACATCCATACCTCCTATGTGTATATCTGGGTGGCCCCCAGGAACCTTACACTCAGACTGAACCCCCCCTTTCCTTCCGCCCCCTACCCCCTCCTCTGTTAGTGCCAGCACACCCACTGTCCCCAAAGCCAGAAGTCACTTTCAACTCCTCCCTCTCCCCCACTTCCCATCATCCAGGCAGCTGCCAAGCTGGGACAGCTTGACCTCCGGATAATCCCCACATCTCTGCATGGCCCTGCCTCCCTACCACCACTGGCCCTACTCCAGTCCTTGTCGTGTCTGGCCTGGACAACTGCCAACTGCTTCCTCGCTGACCTCTCTGCTATGTCCTGTCTGCCTGACGTCCATCCTCGACCCAGACCCTAAAACTGTCCTCTGGAATACATGTCAGTGCTCTGACATGCTCTCACTTCTCGCCTTCAAACCCCTAAACAGCCTATAGCACTGGTCCTCACCCTTTCTTGAGTCACAGACCACACTGAAAAATCTGATGAAAGCAATTAACCCTCACACACACACACTATAAACACACACAATATACACATACATTCATACACATAACACACCAATACACACACACAACCACAACACACACATATACACGATATACACACACAAACACAATATATACACACATATACACACATATACACACAAACACAATACATACACACATACTACACACAGAGACATACACACATAATATACACACACACGATACACACACAATATATATATATACACACATATACAGAGACATACATACACACACATAATATACACACACACATACACACACAATGCACACATACACATAATACACACACACAAACACACACACACCCTAAAGGACACAATGGACCCCCTGAATTCCCTCCAGAGACTCTTGGGCCACAGGAGAGCATCCAAGTCCTTTATCACATCACTGAAACGCTTCTTACACATCACACACATCTGAGCCTCTGGAAGTTATCCCATCGAACAGGCTTCATTTTCTGAGTTGACAGCTTCAAAGATGAGGATTCCCCGATCCTGGGGGATTTTTACCTTGTGCCTCAGCAACTCAGGATGGAATTACAGAGTCCGTCTGCTCTATAATTCTGACCTCTCTACTGTTCTCTTCACTGTCCTGTTTGCCTGGAAAGTCCTTATTCTCCCGTTCCCCTGTCAAGTCTTACCTTTCTTTTATTTATTCACTTGGCTGTGCTAGATCTTAGTTGGGGCATGTGAAGAGTTACTTGTGGCATGTAGGATCTAGTTCCCCGACCTGGGATTAAACCCGGGGCCTCTGCATTGGGAGCACTAAATCTCAGTCACTGGACCACTAGGGAAGCATCTAAGTCTTAACTTTCTAATCAAGACTTGACATCACCTCTTCTGGGAAGCCTTGGTTGATTTTCTCAATCTGTGTTGGAGGCGCAACCTCGGTCCTTATTTCTAAATTACACAGCAGTTTTCCTTTTACATGCTTACCCGGTGCCACCAACACCCCCAACATTAGACTGTGAGCAGGAATCTGAACTATGTGGCACCTGGCTGGCTCACATGGTGCTCCCAAGGGTCTAAGAAGGCAAGGAGAGAAACCATGTAACTAAATCCTGACGATTCCTTCACAACTTGAGGCATCTCTCTTTCTGCGAAGCACCTGTCTGACACGGGATGAAGCTGCACTCTACAGGCATTATCTGATGAGGTGGTAAGATATTGCTTATCTCCCTTTCACAAACGAGGAGCTTAAGTGCAGAGACATTCCTGGCCAGAATAAAGAACTCAGGTTTTCTGACTGTGTTGCTCACCCTAACATATTCAACCGCATCACCTCCAAGAACAGAATCCCTAACGTTAGGAACATTGTAACTCAAACAGCAAAGCAGCAGAAGACTGAATTCAATGGGTATGTAACAACCAGAACACACTGGTTTCCCGCTTCTCTGGGAACTCGGCGGTCAAGAATCTGCAGGAGACAGGGGTTCAATCCCTAATCTGGGAAGAACCCGCATGTGGAGGAGCAGCTAAGACCGTGCTCCACAACTAACTGAGTCTGTGCCTAGAGCCTGGGAGCCACAGCTACTGAGCCCACTGCCACGGGCACTGAACACAAGTGCCTGGAGTCTGTGCCGTGGTGATGAGAAGCCCATACACCCACAACTAGAGGGTAGCTGCAACTAAAGAAAAAGGCCCGAGCAGCAAGGAAGATCCAGCACAGCCAAAATAAATAAATCAAAGTTTTAAAAAACATAATGGTTTAAAGAAATAATGACAATATCCTGTTTTAAAGTAGGCTGCAAATAATTTTATGGCAGATTCTTGGCTACCAATGGACTTACAACGACAGCAGTGAAAAAATACTTTTACTGTTTAACCTAAAAAAATAATAGTAGTTCCTCTTTTGGATCTTATGCAATTCCTCTAGCCACAAAAGAACAGTGTGTGTGTACTTTATATTATTTTTAAATTTCCTCTACATGTGTTGGGACCCATCGAACAGAATTGCGTGATTCCACCTAACGATCATCAGAGAGTTCTACAAAAGCTGTTATCACTTGAAGGCTTAAGGATGATCTAGCCATAGACGTAATTCATTTATATATACGTAAATCTCACTGACCCCCAAACAACAGAAAAAACTTCAGCCATAGAACTATGGCCACCTAAGATAAAGCTAAGACTTTTTTGGAAATCAATATTTGAAAAATAATGAGATCACAAAATCATCTTGATGAAAACCAAAAGCTTTATTCAGTCTTGCGAGATTCACAAGACTTTGCTATTCTGGAGTGAATAGCAAAGGGTACAACATCATGGCAAGAACAAGCTAAGCAAATTAAAAATGAGGCCAAGCTAGTTTCCAGCCCCTCAATTTCCCTCCCCCAAGTTCTTATTCCTCTCCTCTTCAAGGTCTTTTTCAAAATCGAAGAACAATGATAAAACACAATACTTTTGAGATTATTTGTTGTTTTTTTTTTTAAACCAAATCAGAATCTTGACCCAAAGATTAAGGCAATATCTGGTGGCTATTTGGAGATTCAGAGAGATCACAATCTTGAACACTGACAAGGGCTCTTGTCACATCGCTTCCTGAGTTTCATCAGAGGATGAGAAAGATGAGGGGAATAAAGGGAATTGCAGAGAAAGTCATGAAGCTGAGCCATCCTGTGGGCTTCTCAATCGAGCAGGGATGCTCTCTGGGGAGGAAAATGCAGCCAACAAATTTGTTCAAAGAACCATTTGAAAAATTGCTTCTTCCTAGAATCTTAAAAAATAAATGGCCATATTTCATTCTGGAACAGTCCATTTAAAAAATTTCAAATGGAAGAGTCATTTCATTCCCGCAATCATTAAATCCAGTAATATCCACATTTAAGTAGTCTTAGGAAATGAAATGGAGAAGGCAATGGCATCCCACTCCAGTACTCTTGCCTGGAAAATCCCATGGACGGAGGAGCCTGGTGGGCTGCAGTCCATGGGGTCACCAAGAGTCGGACACGACTGAGAGACTTCACTTTCACTTTTCACTTTCTTGCATTGGAGAAGGAGATGGCAACCCACTCCAGTGTTCTTGCCTGGAGAATCTCAGGGACGGGGGAGCCTGGTGGGCTGCCGTCTATGGGGTCGCACACAGTCGGACACGACTGAAGTCACTTAGCAGCAGTGGCAGCAGGCAATGAAAATCTTGGTATTTATGCTATTTTTCTTCTATAGATATCTATGGATCATGACAACTGTATTGGAAGGTTTAAATAACTGAAAGCAAACTTTGTGCTAAAATGTTTTCTTGGAGAAAGGCGATGACCATGCATTTTAAAAATAGAATTGAATAAACTATTTATATGTAAGTTCCCCCGTCCCCATCTTATACATCTTTGTACCCTCATGGTGCCTAGCACTGAAATAGGTGTTCAATAAGTTTCTTTGTACCCTCATGGTGCCTAGCACTGAAATAGGTGTTCAATAAGTTTGTCAAATAAACTTCTTTTTCTTCTTCATGCAGGCTCCCTCTTCATCTTCCCCCCCGCCCCCCAGAATATAAATGTCTTCCTTTCCCATACTTAAGATCTCATTACCTGACTGTTCTTCAGTTAAACAACAGAAAACTTCAACAAGAATGAAATCTTTACTGATAACTAAAGGGTTAATGAAAGTGCCTTTTTAATGATTAAAAAGTGGAGCCAAGTAGTTAATAATGAAACCTAAGAGGATAATTTACTATAGATCCATTCAAAATAACCAGGAAGAAATGAACAGCCAGTCTAAACTTGTAGGATGGCATGGATTAGAATGAGGCTTTTAGGATGAAAGGGAATCTTAACACCAGGTCATTAGGTGTCCCCATCCAATCCAAACTTTACCGAGCATCCCTTCCATCTACCTCCTTTTGAGTTGGTCCCCCTTAGGCTACCAGGTCACAGGCAAACAAAGTAAGATAAGCAGCAAGATCAAAGCATGTCAACTAAATGTGGAAATCAAAGCTCTGAACATGAATTTTCCAACACTAATGAGAGAAACAGTTATCACAGTCACTGAGATCCTGAAATCTTCCTCCTAGCTATGATCAGTACAGAATGCAATTAGGGCCAAGAAGAGTCTGTGTCCATTCTTTAAGCACTACTTAGAAAACCTCATCATTCTTCTTGAAAGGTAGAACTTACAGTATAAGGGAAATGGGAATGGCATCTGATAATTCAATGTAGTTAGAGCTTTTTAAACATTTAAAGTCCTTGTTTTTTAGCCTCTTACTTTATTGCTTCATTCAAAGAAGTCTGTAATGGCAAGTCTTGGCAAAGATGTGCCAAGGAGCTCCATACGCTGCTAGTGGGAAGGTAAACTGGTGCAACCACTTCAGAAAACTGCTGGCAATATCTACCAAAACTGACATATGTCTTTCTCTATAATCTAGGAATTTGATTTGAGGCTATCATCTAAAGAGAAACGAATGTTTCTGTCCCCAAACATGTAGAAGAGTATTCACAGGAGTGTTATACTCTTCACTACACAAAATTGGAGACACACAAAGTGTTCTTCAACAATAGAATGGATAGACTGCATAGTCTAGTCATACTAAGGAAACAGCACCTAGCAACTGAAAAAAACAAAAACAAAAAACCACTGATATTAAGAACAAAGTTGAATCTCATAATCACAATGCTGAGTGAAAGAAACTGGACATTAAAAAAAACTCATAATAATGGTTTGCTTTACATGTAGTTCAAAAAAACAGGAAAAACCACGGAATCAGAAGTCAGAATAGTAAATGTGACTAAACCAGTGTGATTCTAATAAAATTCAAACCACTTTTTTCCCTCTCTAAACAAAGTCAGAATAGTGGCTACCTCGGGGGAGTGGGTGGTAAATCAGAGGGGGTGGAGTTCAAATTGCTCTGTTATCTTTATGAAATAATTATTAGGCAGGTACCTGTGTATATAAAGGGCTTCCCTGATGGTTCAGCTGGTCAAGAATCCGCCTGCAATGTGGGAGACCTGGGTTCCATCCCTGGGTTGGGAAGATCCCCTGGAGAAAGAAAAGGCTACCCACCACAGTATTCTGGCCTGGAGAATTCAGGCCAGAATACAGTCCATGGGGTCACAAAGAGTCGGACACGAGGGAGTGACTTTCACTTCACTCACTGTGTATATAAAACATAATGGAGTTGTACTATTAAGATGTGTGCATATTTGCCGTCTGTGAATTATGCCTCATTTAGAAAAATCTGGAGAGAGATGTAGGAATTTCTGAGATTGTCCTGAAATATAAAAGAATTCAATGCACCTTATATACAGTTGCATGTACTGTTTATACTTTCCCAAAGCCTTTGTATGTGACTGAAAAACCCATTACCACTTCATGTTACACCTTAACAGAAAGCTAACTTTTTGTAATAGACTCTGAAAAACTCTGTAGTGTACTGTACATTTAAAATGTACATATTTACCAATTAACAGAGATGTTTAGGAAATGCAAGATGCTTTTCTACTCTTTTCCCCCTTATGTTTTCTTTTTTTTTAACTCTATAATTCTGAATTATTTGAAACAAAAGCTACTGGAAATAATTCCTGCACGAATATACTGCAAGTATTTTCTCCATGGACCACGGAAGATGCAAGACAGACTGCTAGGGTTTGGGAGCTGGAGAAGACACAGCCAGACTCCCTACGTGGACAGAGCAGGACAGGCCGGCCAGGGGCAGTGAGTGACGGTCCCCCAAGGCTGCACAACTAGGACACTATCCGAGGCTTCCTGGCCCCCAAACTCCGCCTCCTTCACCCTAAACATAAATCAACCCTCTCCTCTTTCCAAACAGATGAACTGGATCTAAAGAGGATTTTTTTTCCCCCGGTAACAATTATGCTATCCAGATTATTTGGGAACAGTCAGCTGAGTCCTTGAAAAGCCTCTTGGGGTTTAACGCCAGGATAAAAATCGAGTACAAGAGGAGGGGTCAGCGGGTATTTTAAGATGTAAATCCCGTTTGCATAATATTTTCCAAAGTATCTACTCATTGATCCAGTCGACATTAGGCGGGGTTGGGGGTCGTTACCCGAGATGACTCGCTTTGGGTAGAACCCAGGCGCCTTTTCCCATCAGAGTTCACTCCCGACAAAACCTCAAAAGAAGAGTTGGAGACGCCACCCAGGAGTCTGCGGTACCGGGGTCGGCGCACAAGAGGTCCCGGTCCCCCGGCGCCCAGCTCGCGGCCGCAGACTCGGGTGGCTGGCCCAGAACCCGGGCGCGC
>SJYV01053323.1:844948-856732 GCA_006410875.1 Neotragus pygmaeus
GGCTGCAGTCCATGGGGTTGCTAAGAGTCAGGCACGACTGAGTGACTTCACTTTCACTTTTCACTTTCATGCATTGGAGAAGGAAATGGCAACCCACTCCAGTGTTCTTGCCTGGAGAATCCCAGGGACAGGGGAGCCTGGTGGGCTGCCGTCTACGGGGTCGCACAGAGTCGAACACGACTGAAGCGACTTAGCAGCAGGATTTGACAGAACGGGCTTCAGAGCTCAAAGCTTAGTGAGAGGAAACTGAGAAAATCGGGGATCTCAGGCCAATTGTGTGGACTCCGGTGGGCATGGAAAGAAGGGTGGGCAGCAAGAAAGTATGGGCTTGAATTTTGAGGAAGAAAAAAAAAAAAAAGATTTGCCTCTGTGATGGTAAACTCCTCATTTTGTCTTTAAAGGCCGCCTAGGTGGGAGACTCGTGCATGTGTTCGGAGCAGGATTTTCTCCTGGGAACATCTCAGCTGCCGTGTGTGGTGCTCCCTGCCAAGTCTTGGCTAATGCGACGGTGTCTGCCTTCAGCTGCTTGGTTCTGCCCCTCGATGGTCAGTAAAAAACACCAGATTTGTTTTATAAAGAGTAGGTGTAAAATTAGCATATTTTGGTTAACTCCATTTTTTGGGTAATTCACGCTCTATTGACTCAATTTTTCTGTTTGTTCCTATGGAAAAAGTTTTCTCTGATCCCCACGTAAAGTGGTAGTTGTGAGGACCGCCTATTAAGATGATTCATAATAGCTTTTTTTTGTCGTATTAATAACAGCAAAAAATTTATCACATATTTTAGACAGAAGTTCTATGATGATGGGGAAAGTGATTTTGAGTTGTGAATATAGTTTCAATGGCAGCATAGCATCATGGAGAAAATAGTCTCTTGGTCTCCCGAGGTGGGGCTGCTGGAAATGTGTGCCTACTGGAAGTACTAGCGAAGGGATTACATCATCCGGCTGGAAATGTCTTGCACATTAGTGTGCTCAGATCCTGAATCTTATTATAGGCAAGAGGGTCAATGTTGACATTATCCTTTTATTCTGTAAAGTCCAGGTGATTATCTGAGCCATAACTCAGTAAAATAACCACGATCTCTCATTGCTTCAAGCTTTGTTGTAGTTTGTTCCTGTTTAGCTGCTAAGTCATGTACAATTCTTTGTGACCCTATGGACTGCAACCTGCCAGGCTGCTCTGTGGGGTATTCCAGGAGAGAATACTAGGAGGGGCTGCTGTTTCCTTCTTCTGATGATCTTCCTGTCCCAGGGACTGAACCTGCATTTCCTGCATTGGTAGGCAGATTCTTTACCCATGAACCACCTGGGAAGTCCTTTAAGCTGTGCAGTCATCTTGTAAAATATGGCATGGGAAGCTATGCCTTTGTGGGGTGGGGGGTGGTTAGAATGCAAAGTGCGAGGCTTGATTTTCCCATGAAGCTCACAACACATACTAACTACCCACTGAGCTTCAGAAAAAGAATGTTTCAGGGATGAAATTGCCATTAATCACTACAGAGTCAGCTAAACCACGTGATTATCTTGTTTGCATAGTCATACATCTTGTACCTGTGCATATAAAAACCATTTGCCCTCATATTTTCTGTGTAATGCTTTAAGTTATATTCCTAATTTATGTGTTAGCAACTTGAATGTGGGTAAAAGACTTACCGTGATAAAAGCATCACTTCATCTGAGCTAGGACAAAAATTCCATGATGTATAATACTATTGTGATGGCAGTTTACACTGGATCGTCTTAGACCAGAAGAAGGAAGGAGAGAAGGGGGGAAAGTTGGGGGAGAAGAAACAACCCTTATTTAAAATACCAGAATCTGAGGGTCTTATTATCATCATGTGTATAAGCAGAACATTATAGAAGAGAGTATTATTCTACTTAAGATTCTGCAATAGGAAATTTAGGATATGGTAGAAAATTTAAGTTAATATATCTGTTTCTCTGCTCTCACTCTCACTCTTATGCATAGAACTTTCCTGGCTTAGGGGATGTGCAAAATCCATGTTTGATGAAAGAATAAATAAGGGAATTGGGAAATGGTGGAAACATAAAATGTTGCTCAGACGTGTTTCACTCATTGCGACCCCATGGGCTGTAGCCTACTAGTCTCCTCTGTCTACGGAATTCTCCAGACAAGGATACTGGAGTGGATAGCCACTGCCTTCTCCAGAGGATCTTCCCGAACCACGGATCAAACCTGGATCTCCTACATTGCCAGAGCATTCCTTACCCTCTGAGTCACCAGGGAAACAAAATCAACCATTTCTAGGTCCTAATATTTAAGAAATGCTGCTACAGTCCGCCCCCCCCCCCCCGGGGGGAAGGTGCAGCTTTCACATTTACACTGTTATATCAGTCAACCCCTTGCTATTGTTTCAAGACAACCAGAAGTATGAACTTAAAAACCATGAAGTCAGGGTTAGAGAAGTTGTGTTTTCTTGGGAGTTTCATAACTCATAGGAGGAGAATAAAATAAATCATTGTATTTAGTGAGATTTGGTTAAATTTATAAAAAGCCTTTTCAAAATTTCTTGATTTTTGAGAGGAAAACGAGTGAGAAGCTGTGACTCTTACCCTTACCACTAGGTGGCAGCAGACACTCGTTGATTGTGCAAGAGCTGCTCATTTATTCCGGAGAGATGGATCATTTGACTTTTCCTTTTTCATTAAAAAATAAGTCTTTTAAAAGATGTCTAAAGATGGGGAGGAACTTGTGAAATTCTACTCCATTGGTTTCTTACTTAATATCCAAGATGGAAGTTGGGGATTATCTATGAATCTCTGAAATTGAGTAAAATATTTTGTGACTATGATTATATATATATTTTCCCCCAAGAAGTAGGTCTATAACGGACATCAAATTGTCAGAGGGATGTATCTCAAAAATTGCTAAAAACTACTAACAATTCCCCTTCCTTCAGAAAGGACTGTATAGAATCAAGTTAGTTAAGAATCTGTTATACTTTAAAAGATTCTCACAGCAGTAACCCCCTCAAGTGTTTCACAGTTACTCTTTCCAGAGAAATCTGCCCTTGTACCTAATGCTCCCCACTCTATTTTTTCACCTTAATCAGTTGGAAGCCCTTGGGAAAGCTGAATAATTTCATTCTTCTAACATAATGCTTCTCAATGATATTATTATTGAGGATTATATTATTATGGAAAGATTATTGAAAAAATTATTATTACTGGAGCAGCAACAGTAGCAGGATCTGGGAGTCTGTTAGAAATGCACAACCTTGGAAACTGCTGTATCAGTAAACATTTTGGCTTTTCTCTTCTGAGACTCTGTAGAAATATGGAATCACTATGCTGTATCCTTGAAACTAATATAGTATTGTAAATCAACTATACTTCAATAATTTTTTTTTTAAGAGATGAAGCTTTTTAAAAAATCCTTTTGCTGCTTTGGGGTCATTCATCTTTACTCTGGGGCTTCTCCAGTGGCTCAGCAATAGAGAATGCAGGAGATGGCAGGAGGCCTGGGTTTGATCCCTGGATCGGGAAGACCCCCTGGCAGAGGGCATGGCAACTCACTCCAGAGTTCTTGACTGGAGAATCTTATGGTCAGAGGAGCCTGGCGGGTTACAGTCCATAGGGCTGCAAAGAGCCGGCCACGAGTGAAGAGACTGGGCACACACACACACGCATCTTTGCTTTTCCCTCAGATTATACTCCTAACAAAAGAAGCATTTTACTTTTTCATATGATAGGTTATTATAGCACCTTGTCAGTTTAACACTCTGTATTTGTTTAAAATCGGCAAGATATTTGATCTTTTGGTTTCCTGAATTTATATCTTGAATTATACGATATGACTTCTTCATGGAAACTGATTTTTTTCTGTGAGGTGTGAAAACTTAAAGTGATTAAGTTTGCACAGCTATTTCGTGGCAGAACCTTGAGTAAAATTGAGTAAAATTCCTGGATTCTGATCCCCAGCACTGGGCATTTATCATAATCCACCTTGTCAATTTGCATCCATCTAATCATCCATAATGAGTTCATTATTTTATAGGTGTTGAGCCTATTTTTATTTGCCCTGGGACTTACTAACTGGAACGTACTCATAGTTCCTCTGTCCATGTGAGAGTCTTACTTTCCAGATGTTTTAACTGCTATAATTCTTTGGGAACACAGTCACAGAACCTACTATCAGGTGCTACAGAATGTACCATCAACAATAGTAACTATTTTTATGTGAATGAGTAACACCCTCTTGTGTACTTGCCTCATCCCTTGCTGCATGCAGTCGTGTGATGATATGAGCAGGTGTCTTAGCTTCAAACTCATAGTCCTTAATGACGTGTTCTGTACCTGCATGAACAGGCTAGCTCCTGAGGTAAAAGGCTGGAGAAAATTTTTTTTTTTTTTTCCTATTTGGTTAAGNTTGTCACAGCCAAGAGGAGAGGACTTGGAGGAGCCACAACCTTGCAGGGGCAAGGAAAATAAGGGGACTAATTGGTGGGGGAGGACAGGATAGTACCCTAGGCCCTCCGCCTAGGGAAGCAGAGAAAGAGGACCTCAGGAGGGGTGAAGGCAGGGAGGCCTGGTCAGTGTGCCTGTATGCTAAGTTGCTTCAGTCATGTCCAGCTCTGTGACTCTAACCCCAGGGGCTGTAGCCTGCCAGGCTCCTCTGTCCATGGGATTCTCCAAGCAAGAATACTGGAGTGGGTTGCCATGCCCTCCTCCCAGCTGATCAGTGTAGGCTGGCCCGAATCCTAGCAGTGGAATTTTCAGATATTGAGAAAGGACTTGTTTTTCTTTCTTTTTAAAAACTAATTAACTTAATTAATTAATTTTGTTTTGGCTGCCCCACGTGGCTTGCAGGGTTTGTCATGGTCTTAGTGAGGGTTGGGAAAGAATTTCCAGATATGAGGCAGAAAGAACCATTTATTAGAGTGGGAGACGCTGTTAGAACAGCGAACCGGCTTGAGGTAGAGCTGACACCTTTTGCGGGCTAGTAGCCAATTTTTCCTGGAGAAGGAAACAGCAACCCACTGCAGTATTCTTGGAGAATACTGCCTGGAGAATCTCGTGGACAGAGAAGCCTGATGGGCTACAGTCTATGGGATCACAAAGAGTCGGACATAACTAAGCGACTGACACACACACACACACACACACAGATGATTTTTATAGACTCAAGACAGAGAAAATTCCTATTGGAAGGGTGGCATTAGGTAATTGCTTAGGATGGTATATGTTGGGTGGTGGAGTGGGTATTTTACCTAATATGACATCAGGAGACTGGCTGGTTTAGATCAGGAGGCTCATGGCAACTGTTGCTATGGAGCTTGGTTAATTCTGGAAATTTTTGTCCTCTGACCTTGGTATAGGGCTCTACGTGGTTCTTGGCTCCCCAACCAGGGACTGAAGCCTGGCTGTGGCAGTGAATGTGCTGAGTCCTAACTACTGGACCACCAGGAAATTCCCAAAAAGGACTTGCTTTTCTTGTCCACAGGGCTCAGGAGTAACAGAGTTGGCAGTTTTGCTGGGTCCTACACTGCCATCTAGACAGAAAAGCAGAAGGTTCTGATAAGAAGAAACTAAGAATCAAAAAGACAATTAATAAGTGCTGGTGAGGATGTAGAGGAATCAGGACTCTCCTACACTGCTGGTGGGTTGGAAAATGGTGCAGCTGCTTTGGGAAGCAGGCTGGCAGTTTCTTATAAGGTTAAACACAGAGTTAACGCTAATGATAAAAAACCCACCTCCCAACGCAGGAGACTTAGGAGACACAGGTTCGATTCCTGGGTCAGGAAGATCCCTTGGAGAAAGAAATGGCAACCCACTCCAGTGTTCTTGCCGAAGAATCCCTTGGACAGTGAGGCCTGGTGAGCTACAGTCCATAGCGTCTTAAAGAGCTGGATATGACTGAAGCAACTTAGCATGGTGGTTCCATTCCTAAGTACACACCCAAGAGAAATGAAAATGTGTGTCCTTACAAAACACTTGTGCATAAATGTTCTTGGCAGCGAGAACATAGTGAAAAAGTGGAAACAACCCAAGTGCCCATCACCTGATGAGTGGGAAAACAAAATTTTGGTGTATCGATGCAATGAAATATTATTTGGCCAGATGAAAGGAAAGATAGATGTTACAACATGGTGAGCCTTAAAAATAGTAAGCCGAGTGAAAGAAAATAGTCACAAAAGACCACAAATGATGTGATTCCATTAATATGAGTTGTCCAGAATAGGCAAATCAGTGGAGACTGAAAGGAGATTAGTGGTTTCCTAGCACTCGTGCAGTGGGGGGAGGGAGTGGGGGAGTCATTACTGATGAACAATGACTGCTAATGGAATCTGAGGTTTCTTTTGGGGGGTGATAACATTTCTTAGCTTAGGTGATGGTGATGACTGCACAGCTCTGGGAATATACTGTAACCACTGAACTGTCCATTTTAAGTGAGTGACTTGGAGGGTACGAGAATTTTATCTCAGGAAATAAATTTTTTTTAAACAACAACAAAAAAAAAAAAAAAGGAAGAAAGAAACTGAGAATTGCATGCAAGAGTCAGCAGCAGAAGTAACCTTGGGTTTAAAAAAGGAATCATTTGATTCAGGACCCAACCCAAGTAAGGAAACTTCCGCAGGCATCTCATAGATCCTCAGAGGAGGGGGCTGAGCGAGAGCTGTCCTGGACTGATTTACATCTCAAGGAGAACAGTAACTAGCACACTGCTCTGCTGCTGTTTTGACAGAATTCTGTCCCTCAGTTCCACTCCCTTTTTGCTTTGTTTTTATTTCTCTAGTAGTTTCTCGAGGTAAAATATTTAAAGCTATTAAAATGTGTTTGGTAACAAGTCTAGTAACAGTAAAGCTCCTGGTGTTTCTGTTCCTCTGTGGGTCTGGGTGGTGAGAGGGGAGGTCAGATAGGTAATGCTGGAAGAAAGGAAACACTGTTTTGTGGAGGAATAAAAAGAGTGGCCCCTGCTCAGCGCCAAGAAGTTGAAGGAGGAGAGGGGGCTGCTAATTAGTTCTGGGTTTCTCACTCTTCCTACAAAAACCTGTCCACCTAGGGTCTTCGTGCTTCTCCCTGCCTACCTGGGGCTCTGTGGGATTTCTCTTTCTCTACTCTTCTCAACTCCCAGGAGAAATCTGTTAGTTTCTATTCCTTCAGACTTCTCTTAGGTGGTAGCCAGTTAATCTACTAATGTCTTATTAACTACAGCCACTTTCTTTGAATTGTCTTACCTCTCAGATAAAACCTTCTTAACCCTCTTTGTTGGAAAAAGCAATGGCACCCCACTCCAGAACTCTTGCCTGGAAAATCCTATGAACGAAGGAGCCTGGTAGGCTGCAGTCCATGGGGTCACTAAGAGTCGGAACACGACTGAAGTGACTTAGCAGCAGCAGCAGCAGCCCTCTTTGTCAGCTCCTCCTCCCCTACCTTCTTCCTCTCCTGAAATGCTGGTGTTCCGCTGTGTTAAATCCTTCTGTCTCCATTCTGCCCTCCTGGTCATCTCATCTATTTCCAGCACTGTCTTGATGCCAAACATTCAGGTTATCTGTAGTTAGGTAATATGTGAGACAGCGTAATAAAAAGCAGAGACAGTACTTTGCCAACAAAGGTCCATCTAGTCAAAGCTTTGGTTTTTCCAGTGATCTTGTATGGATGTGGGAGTTGGACCATAAAGAAAGCTGAGTGCCCAAGAATTGATGCTTTTGAACTATGGTGTTGGAGAAGACTCCTGAGAGTGCCTTGGATTGCAAGGAGATCCAACCAGTCAATCCTAAAGGAAATCAACTCTGATTATTCATTGGAGGGACTGATGCTGAAACTGAAACTCCAATACTTTGACCACCTCATTGGAAAAGACCCTGATGCTGGGAAAGATTGAAGGCAGGAGGAGAAGGTGATGACAGAGGATGAGGTGGTTGGATGGCTCAATGGACTTGAGCTTAAGCAAACTCTGGGAGTTGGTGAAGGTCAGGGAAGCCTGGTGGGCTGCAGTCCCTGGGGNCTCATTGGAAAAGACCCTGATGCTGGGAAAGATTGAAGGCAGGAGGAGAAGGTGATGACAGAGGATGAGGTGGTTGGATGGCTCAATGGACTTGAGCTTAAGCAAACTCTGGGAGTTGGTGAAGGTCAGGGAAGCCTGGTGGGCTGCAGTCCCTGGGGTCACAGAGTCAGACATGACTGAGCAACTGAACAACAACAATCTGTAGTTTATACCTGCCTCATCCATTTTCAAAATAACCAAAAGGTGCTACTCCTGAGACGTGCTGCTAGAGTCATCTGTCACTCTCATAGTAACTTCTCTTAAATCTTCACATTCAGTTTGTCATCATATCTATTGATAGATTAGGAGCTGGGTCCTAAATATGTTTTCACTATGTTCCCTCCCTCCATTCTACCCTGAGTTGCTGATCGTTTTCACAACTGTCTTACCCAGGTTGTTATTGTCACCCCACTACCATCATCCCTGTCTGCTTCCTACTAGGATCACAATGGCTTCTCTTAAACTTTGTTTCCATAAAGCCAAGGATGATGATGCCACATTTTGTGTTACAATGTATTACTACTTGGCAGCCTTCATATAGAGATGGTGGATTCAGACAGAAGTCATCAGTGGATGCTAAGGCTGGAGGTAGGTATTTGATGAGGAATAGAAGAATGTTACAGACAGAATGCCGCTACTGCTGCTAAGTCGCTTCAGTCGTGTCCGATTCTGTGCGACCCCATATATGGCAGCCCACCAGGCTCCCCCATCCCTGGGATTCTCCAGGCAAGAACACTGGAGTGGGTTGCCATTTCCTTCTCCAATGCATGAAAGTGAAAAGTGAAAGGGAAGTCGCTCAGTCGTGTGCAACTCCTAGCAACCCCATGGACTGCAGCTCACCAGGCTTCTCAGTCCATGGGATTTTCCAGGCAAGAGTACTGGAGTGGGGTGCCATTGCCTACTCTGATAGACAGAATATCTCCCTACAAAATACCAATCAATTACAGAGTGGTGACTCTATAGCAGAGAAAACTAGCAGATGCCAACTTGACCAGGTAATCAAGGTTAATATCACCTACAGCAACGGATCAACATGAAATGAATGTCTTCTGATGCCCGCACTGAGAAGAACACAGTCATTTCTGTGGTGCTCCTTCCAAGAACGAATCATATAGACACATATAGAGACTAGTCCCTAAACACCCTGTTTTGTATTTCCCCCAAAGCAGACATTTTCCTATATAAACAAGGATACAAAACCTCCAAATCAGGCAACCAGCATTACTACAAACACTGCCGAGCTTTCACAGATATCTTTCAGATTTTATCTACCACAATGTCTCCTTTCCTTTCTGGTCCAGGGTCCTATTCAGGAATACATGTTACATTTCACTGTTATATTTCTTCAGGCTCTTTAGATGTTTGAACAATTCCTTGGTGTGCTTTGGGGGAAATACAATCCAGGGTGTTCAGGGACTAGTCTCTCTGGGTCTATAAAGAGAGCATGAATACAACAGAATAAATGCAAAAAAAAAAAAATTAACTGGAGAATCTTGGTGAAGAAGATATAGGAATTGTTTTTACTATTCAGAAAAAAATTTTCTGTAAATTGGGAATTATTTCAAAATAAACATCTTTTAAAAAAGGAAATTTCTTCCATTCTCTGCGTGCTTTTTCTTTCCTCTGACCTGCAACATGGATGGACAGGACACTAATTGCATTTTGGTGGTGCAGATAAAGACGGCATTGGGACATCACTGGTGGGTAAGTGGATAAGAATCTACCTGCCAACGCAGGGGACACGGGTTTGATCCCTGTTCCAGGAAAATTCCACATGCCTCAGGGCGGCTAAACCAGAGCACCACAGCTACCGCAGTTCTCTGGAGCCCATGAGCCACAACCACCAATGCCTCCATACCCTAGAGCCTGTGTTCTGCAACAAGAGAAGCGACCACAATGAGAAGTCCACGCACTGCAACAAGGCAGCACCCCTGCTCACCCCAACTAGAGAAAAGCCTGCACAGCAACAAAGACTGCCCCACAGTCAAAATAAATACATCTTTTTTTTTTTTTTAATGGGATCCTAGGGATGTGGAGCCACACACGGAAGGTATTTAGGATTCAGAAGGGAACCCAGAAAGCCTGGGTGACATATGTAACTACAATGCTGAGGAGAGAAATGAACTTTGATGTATTTAATCTCTTGTATCTGGGAGTCTGTTGGTAACAACAGCCTTGCCTGTACCCTGTTCTTATTCCCACCACTCTTCCATATAACCCAGAGTAACAGTCATAGTAAACTCAACCATTAGGTTCTACCTGGTGTCCACAACCAATACTTGATGCTGTTTCTGTCCAGAGTGAACCGTCTCCCTTTCTCATCATTTCCCTTGTCACTTCCAGTCTGCCAAACCCTTTCTCTCCATCTAGATTTGCCCTGGACTGCCCACTCTATCACTCCGTCTCACCCCAGCTGTGAGTTCCATAAGTATGTGTGTGCATGCTCAGTCGTATCCGAATCTTTGCTACTCCATGGACTGTAGCCCGCCAGGTTCCTCTGTCCATGGGATTCTCCAGGCAAGAATATTGGAGTGGCTTGCCGTGTCCTCCTCCAGGGGATCTTCCCAACCCAGGGATGGAACCCACATCTTCCATGTCTCCTGCATTGGCAGGCAGGTTCTTTACCACTAGCACCACCTGGGAAGCCCATCTGTAAGTATTAGGATTATAAGTAATCTGGAGGTGATTTAAAGTGCACAGGAGGGGAATGCATGTAGGTTATATGCAAATGCCAAGCCATTTTATATAAGAAACTTGAGCATCCTTGGAATGTGGTATCCTCGAGGGTCTTAAAACCAATCCCCAAGGATGTGGAGGGATGATGGTGTAGTGGAGCCTGGACTACCACATTCTTCTAGTTCTTCGTTGCTACTTCTACACCATTACCTCCATTTTTTCCTCTTTTAAAAAGAACATTCTTTTTCTAGCAAAAGTATATATGTTTAATACCAAAAAAATTGGAATGGGCACACTCATACACAAATAACTGTAAGTATCAGCTAGTAACTACTAACAATTTGATGTTTGTCCATCCAAATTTTTCTCTGTGCGTGTATGTTGCTGTTGTTTGGTCACTAAACTGTGTCTGACTCTTTTGTGACTTCCGTGGACTGTAGCCGCCAGGCTCTTCTTGCCTGGATTTCCCAGGCAAGAATACTGGAGTGGGTTGCCATTTCCATCTCCAGCATGTATGTATATATAGACTTTAAAAATTAATAGTTTTATGCAGGATGCAGGATGCTTGGGGCTGGTGCACGGGGATGATCCAGAGAGACATTGTGGGGTGGGAGGTGGGAGGGGGATTCAGGATTGGGAGCTCTTGTACACATGTGGTGGATTCGTGTCGATGTATGGCAGAGCCAACAGAGTATTGTAAAGTCAAAGTAGAAAAAAAAATTTATCTAAAAAAATAAAAAATAAAATAAAAAAATTAATAGTTTTAGAAAATAGGATCATCTTATGATACTCTTTTATAGCTTGTGTTTTTTTTTAAATCAAATGCTATCCATGTTGATTTTTCTACAAAATTATTTTTAATAGAAATTCCATCACATGGATGAATCATAGTTCTTGTAATCAATCAATGTTTTGGGACATTTTACAGCTATTTTTATTTTAACTAATATTTAGTTATGTTTGCAAATTTTGAGACTTAATTTTTTGAGGCTTTTGAGCTCAACTTACAAATCTTATTTTATTTATAAATCTAATATAGTTTGTTTTAAAATTTAAAACAGTTTTTACTTTTTATCGGTTAATAATTATCTTATAAATT
>SJYV01053323.1:860501-904931 GCA_006410875.1 Neotragus pygmaeus
AAAAAAAAAAAAAGACTACATTGATTATACATATTTCGGAGCCATATAGATCCCACCTCTTTCACTCTGCCCATACATTCCACCTTCTGTGGTGTCAGTGCCATAAATCAGAAGTTTATATTTTATTAATAGGTTGGACCAATAGTACACACAGCTTATTTCTGGATACTTAACAGAGAGGTGCAGGCTTCCTGGGTGGCGCAGTGGTAAAAATCCACCTGCCAATGCAGGAAAGGCAAGAGTCACAGGTTTGATCCCTGGGTTGGAGGATGCCCTGGAGTAGGGAATGGCAACTCACTCCAGTATTCTTGCTTGGAGAATTCCATGGGCAGAAGAACCTGGAGGGCTACAGTCCATGGGGTTGTAAAGAGTTGGACACAACTGAGCACACATGCATATACACAGCAGAGGGGGACAGCAAGGGCGTACTAAATGGGCATCTTAGTGGTTAAGTTACTTTCCTAAAGCTAAAGCTATTTGTGTCCTTCTGGCTATAGGTCAAGGAGACTGCACAAGGATTAAGAGAACTTTAAGCAGCCTAGGCTGCGTTTCCCAATCAGAAGTTAAAAGTTATTATGTCACTCCAACTCTCTGGGACCCCATGAACTGTAGCCCACCAGGCTCTTCTGTCCATGGGATCCTCCAGGCAAGAATACTAGAGTGGACTGCCATTCCTTCTCCAGAGGATCTTCCTGACCCAGGGACCAAACCCAGGTCTCTCACATTGCAGGCAGATGCCTTAACCTCTGAGCCACCAGGGGCTATAAGTCAAAACAGAGGATTAAAAGGCTTAGAAGATAGAGTGAGTCTTTGCTCTCTGCCCACCCCTTCCTTTCTCTCTTCTTTTTTCTTTTCTCCGTTCCTCTTTCTTCTTTTATTTTCTTCTGTTTGTTTGTTTCCTCCTTCCTGAAATTAAAAAACCAACCATCTAGAGCTGAGCTGGCCATGAAAGTTGAGGGCAGATACACACACACACACATATATATCATCGTATCATTACTAGCTCCAAACTTTCTCCCTCAATGACAAAAAATCCCATCCACTCCCCTAGTCATTTACCTAATATTCGTGCATTTTTCATCTTTGGCATTTTGATTAGCCAGATAGATAAATTTTCTCAGCTTTCAAGTAATTTTTTTACTTTCTGAAAAAAATGTTTGTACATTTATGGGTTAGGGGTTTAAACTAAATAAGCAGAGAGATTATTTTTCTTAATATATATATATAAATCTAAATTCCCAGAGGTTTTTTTTTTTTAATAAACATGGCCAATTTTAAAAATTATTAGTAGTTTGGAATTTCTGCATTACAACTCATGATTGTTTTGCCATGTGAATTTTTGGAACCATTGTCAAATTTGGGAAAATGTCAATGAAATTCTTTTCATATGTAAGCAGTAAGATTTCAGCATACTTTCACTGCATTGGTGCCAGTGTCACATGTTGTCTAGTTTAGAACCACCAGAGTTTGTATGGAAAAGATGTGTTAGATATATTAGGAATCAGTCCAATAATAGAAGCGGAAAACATGTTGCTTCACACAAGCCATGCTTGTGTTTGTAACTGCTCTAGGTTTTGTCTGACAAATATGGGAATTTCAACAAATTCTATTTTATACCACTCGCACTTTTTAAAATAGTGAATGGTTTGCTTATGCTTATACCTGTTGCGTTGGTGATGGTGGTCTAGTCACTAAGTCGTGTCCAACTCTTGGGACCCCCATGGGCTGTAGCCCTCCAGGCTTCTCTGTCCATGGGATTTCCCAGGCAAGAATCTTGGAGTGGATAGACAATTGTTTCTTCAAGGATCTTCCCCACCCAGGGATCAAACCCAGGTCTCCTGCCTTGCAGGTAGATTCTTTATTGCTGAGCCACTTGTTGTATTACTGATCCCTGACAGGAGAGGACTTCCATTCTGACCAGGTGCTGATGAGAAGCAAAGCCTCCAGGTTACAATGTCACATGTTCAATGGCTGGAAGAATTTTCTACAGACTAGGCTCTAGCTTTGGATGTTTTCAACCTTGACTCTCCTCTGTTCTCTAGATACTGCATGTTTTACATTGTAATATGAACTCTGGTCCTAGAATCTGGTGTCATGGTTCATGGTGAGTTGGCATGGATAGGTAGGAATCCTCTTAGAACCCATTCTTATACTCTGGATGATTATCAATGACTTAATTATATATGGAAGTGACTGTGAGTCCCATAAACATATTCCACTAAACCCAAACCACACAAGTATCTGCCCAACCCATAATCAACAGGTCTTATTGTATAGCACAGTATTCAATATCCCGTGAGAGTAAAAGTGTTATTCTCTCAGTCACGTTCAACTTTTTGCTACCCCATGGACTGTAGTCTGCCATGGAAATCTCCAGGCAAGAATACTGGAATGGGTTACCATTCTCTCCTTCAGGGGATCATCTTGACCCAGGGATCAGGTCTCCTGCATTGCGGGCGAAATCTTTACTGTCTGAGCCACCAGGAAAGCCACGGGATATTGGTACTGACATAAATATCAACATCCTGTGATAAATCATAATGGAAAAGAATATGAAAAAGAATATATATATATGTATTTGTATAGCTGAGTCACTTTGCAGTACAACAGTGATTAAAACAACATTCTAATTCAACTATACTTCAATAAAAATTTAAAAAATTTTGGTTGGTGCCAATGTAGCGATAGATAAATCAATCTCTCTGTCTCCAACTGAACATCTCCAACATGCTTCGACACAAGGGGAAGTCTGAGGAGAAAGAGATGATAATTCTAACCAGTGATGGAAACATTATTTTTTGGAATTCTCTGGCAGTCCAGTGGTTAAGACTCCACATTTTTACTGCCGAGGATCTGAATTCCAACCCTGGTCGGGGAACTAAGATGGTGCAAACCAGGAAAGGAGGTTGGGATGGCTACAGAAAACAAAGAATCCATGGCTTTTCATTGTTGAGTCTTAGCCAAGAAAGAAAAGCAGTCTTTCTTCTTCCTGTCGGGTTCTGCTATTGTTGCAGGGTATGAAAGCTCCCCCTTCTGGTCTCCTGACTCTATTTAATTAAAGCTTCTGTTAATTAACTTTTTACAATATTTTATCTGTTTATGTCTGTAGTAAAATACTCTTTCATACCCAATATCAGTGCCTTCACACTTTCTTGATCAGTATAGGTAAAGGGTTTATTAATTTAATTAGTCTTTCCAAAGGATCGATTCTTGACAATGGAGTCTATTATGTATATGTTTCTATTTATTTTTTTCTATTTTCTTTGGGCTTAATTTGATAAGACTTTTTCCCTAACTTTTTGAAATGGTTGTTTAAATCATTATTTTCAGCCTCTTTTCTAATATATGCTTTTAAGGTTATTTTTTCCCCTTTAATAATGTGTTTGACTGTATTTTGATGTTGTCATTAATCTCTAGTTCAGTTCCACTGTCCTTAGAGACTATAATGATTTTAGTACTTTGAAATTCAGTAAAACTTGCTTTATATCTCAGCATATGGTCATTTTAATAAATATTCTGTATACATTACATTCTGTAATTGGAAGTACAGTGCCTAACAGGTCAAATTTTCTCATAATATTTGCATTTTCCCTATTGATTTTGTCTGCTTTATCTGTCACTGAGATACATGTTTAAATTTTCCCATTTTGATTGTGTTTTCTCCTTTTAGTTCTGACAATTTTCATTGCACATTTTGGGTATATATTGTATGCATACAAATTTGGAATTGTTAACTATTTTTTTTTTTTTTGGCAATGCCTGCAGCTTGTAGTTATCTTAGTTCCTTGACCGGGGATTGAACCTGGGCCCTCCATAGTAAAAGTGCAGAAATCTAACCACTGGACTGCCAGGGAATTCCCTGGAATTGTTAAATTTTATTGATGACTTTTAATTAGAAATATGAAATGTCCCTCTTTATATCTAGAAGTTTTTCTTGACTGTGTTATATACATTTTACCATCCTTTTATTTTCATTTTTTGGATTCTCGATTATGGCAAAATATATGCTTGATTTTTGTAAATCTTCCATGGTTTCATGAAAAGAATACATACTTTGGTGCCAGTGTGCAAAGTTCTGTGTTTGGCTAAAGACCAAGCCAGTTGATTACATTATTAATATATTAATATCTTTGATTTTTTTTATCCACGTATCTATTAAATTCTGAAAGAGGTTTATGAAACTCTATTATAATTGTGTATGGATGTGCGTGTGTTTTTAACCAAGTTCTTGCATTGTTAAGTGCTTTAGGACTTTGGTATTCAATATTTATTTGGTGTGTAAAAGTTTGTCATAATTATCATTACTAGTTTGTGGAGTTTACCACCTTTATCTTTACATAACATTCTTTTTCACAGTGTTTTGGCTTTTTCTATGGTTGATAGTAATATTCTCATTCCTGTTTTTCATTTGTTTGTTTGCATTTAGGCAAACATCAGAAATCCTAAACAAACAATTGTCTCCAGATTCTCGCTGTGTGCTAGGTAATGTGAGGTGAGGAGGTTAGCAGTCTGTGCAAAAGACAAAGTTTCTTGCTTTCAGGAGTTTCATTTTAATTTTGCTAATGGCATATCTCATTAAGAGTCTGGCTTGCATACATATACTTTTTCATCAAGTCTCCTAATTTGAACTTTTTCATCAAAGAGTATAAACAAACAAAAAATCTACACTGAAACAAATATCTAATCTCTGAAACAGTAAAATCAACTATTAATACAGAACTATCAGCTCTAAAATGACAATAATGGATTTATTATAAATTGTAGAAATATTAAAGTGGTTTTCTAGAGTAGGGGTCCTTACTTAACCAACAGAGATGGTGCAGTGGGCTTAGCTAAGTTGAAGGAACTTTGGCAAGGCTGGTGGGAGCTGTATGAAATGTTAACAAAGGTACACTTGATCATTGGGGTTATTTCCAAGGTACAATTAACGTTAATGTTGTATTTGATTTTAATGTATTGCACAGGAATGCAATAAGAATTAATGTCTTTAAGTCCCTTGAAAACTTGTAAAAGTGGCAAATTGCTTTTACTACCACAAAGACTCAAAAATCTATATGACACAGACAAGTATATAAGTATGATGACAGTTGAGAAATGGAATATTTTCTGCCATATCAATAAACAAAGATGTCACAGCCATCAGTGATTCCAGCTCTCCCAGTGTGAATATTTGAACCTGGAGTGGGCCCAGAAAATAGAACAATACCTGCTATCTGGCAGCCATTAGGCTGTAGCCACTCCCTATGGTGAGCACTCAGGAGCTGGAGGAGGAGGATGTGAAAAACACAGGATACCAGCCCCAGATAGCTGAGATGCATACGAAAGGAGTGATTTCCGAGAGCCCAGCCTCTTGCATTTTCTCACACATACAAAAGTGCTAAATTCCTTAACTTGAGATATCTTTTTGCTGTTGTTCAGTGGCTCAGTCTTGTCCAACTCTTTGCGACCCAATGGACTATAGCACGCTAGGCTTCCCTGTCCTTCATACCTGACATATCGGGTTTTCCTTAATTAACAATACTCTTTGGGCTTCCCAGGTGGCATTAGTGGCAAAGAACCTGCCTGCCAACGCAGAAGACATGAGAGATACAAGTTCCATCCTCTGGAAGGTCCCCTGGAAAAGGAAATGGCAACTTGCTTCAATATTCTTGCCTGGAAAATCCCATAGACAGAGGAGCCTGGTGAGCTAAAAACCAAGGGGTCACAAAGAGTTAGATACAACTGAAGTAACTTTACATGTTTGTTGTTCAAACTTAACATATCCTTTGTTGCAAACTTCTGTATGACCCAACTCCTTCCCCGACCTCCTTGGAGCAATTCTCTCAGGGTCACTTGAGATGCTGCCTCCGGGGCTTAGAGTCCTAAAAATTCCCACTGAATAAAACATAACTCTCAACTTGTAGGTTGTGACTATTTTTTTAAGTTGATACAGCAATGAAAGACTCTCTCTTCTAGTTGAGGATCACGGACATGCTAAAAAAATCTTACAACATAGCAGTTACTGGTAATTGCCACAAAGGGGAAGGCTTTTGTTTTTAGTGCACCAAAAATTTGTTAAGACAAGATTAGAACTAGGAAGTTGCTAATAACCTTGTATAGAATTATGGAGCAAAAGTTAGCGCATAAGATGATATACAACTTAGAGACAGATATAAAGGCAGTACATTTCATTCTGGGATTCAAAAATAGTTCTAATTTACCCACATGTAAATTCACTTGCTCTTGGGAAGAAAAATTATGACCAACCTAGACAGCATATTAAAAAGCAGAGACATTACTTTACCAACAAAGGTCTGTCTAGTCAAAGCTATGGTTTTTTCAGTAGTTATGTATGGATGTGAGAGTTGGACTATAAAGAAAGCTGAGCACTGAAGAATTGATGCTTTTGAACTGTGGTGTTGGAGAAGACTCTTAAGAGTCCCATGGACTGCAAGGAGATCCAACCAGTCCATCCTAAAGGAAATCCATCCCAAATATTCATTGGAAGGATTGATGCTGAAGCTGAAACTCCAAAACTGGCCGCCTGATGCGAAGAAGTGACTCATTTGAAAGGACCCTGATGCTGGGAAAGATTGAAGGCAGGAGAAGAGGATGACACAGGATGAGATGGTTTCATTGACTCAATGGACATGAGTTTGAGTAAACTCCAGTATTGGCGATGGACAGGGAGCCTGGCGTGCTGTAGTCCGTGGCGTCGCAAAGAGTCGGACACGACTGAGTGACTGAACTGAACTGAACTGAACCCTCCTGTAGTTCNGATGCTAAAGCTGAAACTCCAGTACTTAGGCCATCTCATGAGAAGAGTTGACTCATTGGAAAAGACTCTGATGCTGGGAGGGATTGGGGGCAGGAGGAGAAGGGGACGACTGAGGATGAGATGGCTGGATGACATCACGGACTCAATGGACGTAAGTCTGAGTGAACTCCGGGAGATGGTGATGAACAGGGAGGCCTGGCGTGCTTCGATTCATGGGGTCGCAAAGAGTAGGACATGACTGAGTGACTGAACTGAACTGAATAATGCTCCCATTGTTTTTTATGAAATTATTCTCAGCATCAGCTCTTGATCCACACTAGAATATTGGCTTTATTTCTATTGACATCATTATCTTTAATCACAAATGACATGGCTTGGCTCAGTAATTTTTATTTTCCACAACGGGCTCTGATAACTTTGAGTCATTTCCAAAAATCAAATCTTCCCTTAAGATAGAAGATTTACTACTATGAAGATATTTTTAGAAATATGATTAGAGTACTTAAGCAAATCTCAAAAACACATTATAATTTAGAGTTAAGTCTAGTTTTTGCCAAGGTGACTACTTGGAAGAAATATTCATTTAGAGTTGAAAGAGAGAAAAAATCTCATTATTACATCCTTCCATTTCTTCCATCCAAAGATAGGAATATTGCTGCATTTGTGTACATTAGTGCCAGAGAACACAAAATTTTGCAAGTTACTCTCTTTCCCTATTAGTGTGCAATTATGGGTTTCAAAATCCTGGACTTGCGTGAGGGATACCAAAAAGAATCTAAGGGAATGAAATATGGATTTGATGCATTTCAATGAAGGATGAGGAAGAAATATATTTAATCCTGAGGTGAGATGAAGATAACAGTAAGAAAATCCAGAATGGGAGGACATAAGCTCTAATGAGATGGCTGCAGTTCCGGAGAAAGATCATAGAACACAAGAGTCTCGAGAGTCTCAGCTGATTTATTTTGGGGCAAATGACAGAATTTTACAGATCTTTTCAAAGTCTCAGAATCCCAGTACTAATAAACATCTTCATCTTAACTGTTTCACAGGATTGTTGGGAGAAGTGATGAACAAGCCTGGATGCTTCTGCAGGCTGTGAAACACTACGGAATTTGAGGCATCATTACAGTAATTGCCAACATCATCATCATATAAGAGATGCATGAAAGTGCTAAAAGAAGTAATATTGAAGGTAATAAAAATTGTCAGAAGTAGGATCTATTTTATACAGAAAGGTGGTTAAAATTACTTTGCAAATAAAAATTTTTACTTACTGGCAGAGAGATTATTTTTGCCATGAAGTTCCCATTGTATCATTCAATCCTTAGGACAGCTCCATAAAGCAGGGACTAGTTCCATTTTAAAAATTAAGAAACTGAAGCTGAGTGATGTTAAGGGATTTCTTAANTAAAAATTTTTACTTACTGGCAGAGAGATTATTTTTGCCATGAAGTTCCCATTGTATCATTCAATCCTTAGGACAGCTCCATAAAGCAGGGACTAGTTCCATTTTAAAAATTAAGAAACTGAAGCTGAGTGATGTTAAGGGATTTCTTAAAAGCCGCACAGGTATAGGTAGTAAAAACCAGGTTTCAAACTAGTTATTTTAATTCCAAATCTGGTGTATCTTTTTGTTTCATCAACATTACATTTTGTGCTCACAAAAGCGAGCTTAAAGCTCAGAGGATATCCTATGCATTGTCTTGAATTGTAATAAATGAATTATTTGAAATGTATTTCACAAATACTTCTGCAACGCCTACCATACAGGCTTCACTGAATGGCAGAGGTGGAAGAAACACTGGTGACTGGACCCCAAGAAAGAGGAGTGCTGAGAAAATGTTAACACTGCTCAATATTCTAGAGGAAATATAAAACAGCTGAAGAAAAGTACTAATAAATCTGCTAATACCAGTGGTGGCTCTGGGGAAAAAAAAATTAACACAGCAAGGACAAACATCAGATTAATTTTGATTAAGAGATGAACAGGAGATGAAGATAATTGTTATGTATGGATGATTCAAATAAATTGCCTGTGAAGAGAAGTTAGGGCAAAAAAAGGAGTGGTCATGTATGAATGTGAGAGGTGGACTGTGAAGAAAGCTGAGCGCCGAAGAATTGATGCTTTTGAACTGTGGTGTTGGAGAAGACTCTTGAGAGTCCCTTGGACTGCAAGGAGATCCAACCAGTCCATCCTAAAGGAGATCAGTCCTGGGTGTTCATTGGAAGGACTGATGCTAAAACTGAAACTCCAATACTTTGGCCACCTCATACAAAGAGCTGACTCATTGGAAAAGACTCTGATGCTGGGAGGGATTGGGGGCAGGAGGAGAAGGGGACAACAGAGGATGAGATGGCTGGATGGCATCACCAACTCGATGGACATGAGTTTGAGTAGACTCTGGGAGTTGGTGATGGACAGGGAGGCCTGGTGTGCTGCGATTCATGGGGTCGCGAATAGCCAGACACAACTGAGCGACTGAACTGAACTGAATGAGAATTTTAAAAATAAATTCTTAATTACATAAGCAGGCATATATTCTTCTTGTAAACTGAAGTGATACAAATAAAGCTAAAGGTCTCTTTCATCACTCCTCCCAATCCCTTCCTGTTAGCAATTTAATGTTTATCCTTCCAGCCCTTTCTGTATAGATTTATATATAGCCTTATAAGGAATATGTTTTAATGAAGTGAAGTGAAGTCGCTCAGTCGTGTCCGATTCTTTATGACCCCATGGACTGCAGCCCACCAGGCTCCACTGTCCATGGGATTCTCCAGGCAAGAACACTGGAGTGGGTTGCCATTTCCTTCTCCAATGCATGACAGTGAAAAGTGAAAGTGAAGTCGCTCAGTCGTGCCCGACTCTTAGCGACCCCATGGACTGCAGCCTACCAGGCTCCTCTGTCCATGGAATTTTTCAGGCAAGAGTATTCGAGTGGGGTGCCATTGCCTTCTCCATGTTTTAATGATCTTACATAAAAGGTGCTGTATTCCACATATGTATCTGTATTATGCCTTTTTCATTCAATGATAGGTCTTAGACAACAATGGTACACACGATCCATTTATGAATATTTAGGTTACTTCCAATTCTACTATTATCAACAATGCCTCAAGGGAGCATCGTATGTATATCTCCTTGAGCAAAACAGTACTTTTCTAGGGGAGATACCACGAGTGGCACTATTGAGCCATAGGGTATGAATATTTAAAAATTTCATAGATACTGCCAAATTGTCCCCCTACATAGTTGTGTCAGTTAGCCCTCTTAGCAGGAGTGACTGTTTACGGGGCTTTAAAAAAAAAGGAGAAAAAGATTATTTTTTTCTGATAACAAGATGTTCACAATGGGAAGGAATAAATGACTTAAAAATTATTTCAGTTTACATATTTGCATACTAAGAAGAAGGTCAGAAAAAAGAAGACACTGATGGAGAATGACTATATACTGGAGGAAATGCTAGGGGAGGTTCAGAGCATGAGTGAAAGGTCCTGGATGGAAGGAGGGCCCCTGTTCTGTTAAGATGAGGCAGAGTCTCCTTTTCATGGCTGAACAGAACAGAAAGCAAGCTAGCAGGGCTGGGAAAGGGGGAACTGAACAATGTGGACAAATGTTAAAATATAGGAAAAATGAGAAAGCAGATGACAAGGATAATGTTTTTCAAAGGAAAAGTAATAAAAATTTTGGTAAGTTCTGCATGTTAATAATATAGCAACATATTAAAGGCTCTGAAAAAGACTTAGAAGTTGTTTAACTCAGTTTCCCAAATTCTGTCAATAACATAACCTTTTGCTTTGTATCAGTTAACATACTGTTAAACCAATCTTCTGTGAAATACGCTTTGAAAGTGTTAGTTGCTCAGTGGAAACCAACTTTTTGCGGCCCCTGAACTGTAGCTCATCAGGCTCCTCTGTTCATGGGATTCTCCAGGCAAGTATACTGGAGTGGGCAGCCACTCTCTTCTCCAGGGGATCTTCCTGACCCTGGGATTGAATCTGGGTCTCCTGCCTTGCAGGCAGATTCTTTACCATCTGAGCCACCAAGGGAAGTCCTGAGAAATACCAGACTAGTGAAAATTTCGAAGGGACTGCCAACAAATGTCCAGGATGTTTGTGAAAACAAAATGAAATAAGAAATACAGAGAACAATTTAACAAAATCCCATATAGTCACTCCGTAGAATTAAAAGATTAAGATTAAATTACAATAAAGTTTTAACACTTATTTTTCTATTATAGAAATAATGTATGTTCATGACACAGATTTGGGAAGTGGAGGAAAAATAGGAAGAACCTTCTCTGTTGTCTTATCAGTAAAACCACCATTAATATTTTTAGGTACTTTACTCTTTATTTCTACTACACTTTTTATTGTTTATATCATTACAATAAAACAACAAATGCAGTTTTGTATCATGTTAAATACTTACACTATCATAAGCACTGTTGCACAGTTCATGGTTTTTTAATGGCTGCATAATATTCTTTGTGAATAGTCCACTGTTTAACATTCCACTTGGTTCTAGAATTTAGATTGCATCTTTTCTTTTTTGGCTTTAATATGCTATATTTCAATGAGTACACTGTAGCATAAAACTTATTTAGATTACCTTCTTAGGATTTATTTGCAAAGTAGAATAAGAATGATGTACATTTTAAAGGCTTCTAAAAAAACACCGCTAACTTGCTTTGAGGATGCAGGGTTGGGGTGAAGTGGGTAATGCTGTATTATCAATGCTTTATTAAAGAGTGTTTGCTCTGTTTTCCTCAAATTATTTGAGGTTTCATCCTGTTAGCACTGCTGAACTTTTTTCAGCTGATGGAGATTTACAAATCCTAATCTGTCATTGATCGCATTGTGTATTGGCAAGAATACACAGAANCACCTGTGAATGTGTGTGCGCGCGCGCCCCGGGCCGAGAGGAGGGGTCCCCCGGTGGGCGTGTGCCGGTCGGGGCGGGCTCCGCGGCTTCCAGGAGTGGGTTGGAAGAGCGGAAAAAGTTATTTTTTCTTTTTTTTTCTCTGTGTGTGTGCAAGGCTTCTGGGAGAGAGGTTTTCCAGGCAGGAAATGCTTTCTAAGGAATCGGGAGCGAACCGACAAGCAGCAGTCTCTCGCGTGCTTGGTCTGAATCGGGATTTCACCCAAACTTGCATTGCCGCAGTTTTCTTGAAAGCTGGCGGGAGTCTGCAGGGTGTCCGGAGGTGTATTGCTTGTCTTTTACTACTTTGTATCCGGAGAACCCTCAGCTCGGAGCCTCGGAAACGTGCCACGCCATGAGCCGCGCACATTTGTGTGCGACTGAGCCCTCGAATTTGGCTCTCTTAGGGCCGCGGGCCTTTTTTCACTTGTCTTCTGTTACCTTGTAACTTGTTCGTCGTTAGAGAGTGGAGCTTGCAGTTTTAATAATAAGCCTAAAAGTGTAATCTGGTTTACAAAAGGTTGCCCTTGAAAAGTAGAGGTGTGTCGAGTTTTTCCTTGTTTGTTTCTGAGTGTATTGAGCATTTCTAAACCAAGTGGGAAAATCCTACTTCTTGGGAATTCTAAAAAGTTACTAGATTTGAAACTCATTTGATAGGCTGCTTAACTTGGATGTCAGAACTTTTTTTTTTTAAACTGTAAATGGTCTTAAGTATTTGGCTTGATGCTTTAGCAGTTATTTGCTCTGTGAGGATTATTAAGTGTCTTCCTAGAGATGGGTGTATGTGTTAGTGTGTGTTTTAAAGATTGTTTCTTTTGCTCTGATGGGTCTGACTTCAGTGCAGATGTATTTGGTGAGGGTGATAATGCTAAGAATAATTTGTAACTTTAAATGTTTTGTCAGAATGATTACTTTATTGGTGGAATTTTATCACGTTGGAGCAGCAACTTTGCATTTTCTAGGTAAGTTTGCTGGATGTATTGAGTTGTGGCTCAGATTAATTCGTTATGTTTGATTAGTAAGCAGACAACCGGAACAGTGGTTTTGTTATGTACAGAAAGAGGCATGTTAAAAAAAAATGGAGGTATTCAATTTAATATGTGATATTTCTAAGATTTTCTGATACACAGATGTGGTAGATTTGGGACATGAAAGTTAGGACAGGCTGTAAACCGGTGAGGTTGGAGATGGAGGAGAAATACTAGCAATGACTCAAAGGTGGGAACCATTTCATCTCTCAGGAACCAAACGTCTTCGGGAGATAGGTTCTTGAGAGGACAGGCAGTCAGTGCTGTGAAGGCATTTTGGAGTCAACATTTAGTCATTTAAGTAGCTGCGTTACGTAGTTGGATTCTGTGGGACTTGCTTTAACTCAACTGGGTGAAGCCCAAGGCTCTTCTTGTCTGCTGTAGACTTCTTGGTAACTCGCGGGTGGTCTAGATTGTGACTCCTTTGGGTAAGATAAAAGTGTCTCCTATCAGTGAGTGGCCAGTTAAATTAGGTTGCTTAGGAATCAGGGAACAGGATTGTGTTGGTGGTTTAATGCTTGCGATGAATTTTTTACACTTTATTATTTAATTTTTGATCTAGTTTCTACATTAGCTGTATTATACTCTATTTTATGAGACACTTGATTTGGTAAATGTATGAGGCAATTAAAAGGGAGGACACATTCTGAGAGGTGTTGTTATTAGGAGAAATTTAAATTTTGTTAGTTGTTGACTTGATCAGGTAGAGTCACTGACACAGTTTTATATTGCTTTCACTTTGTTTCCTTTGCTCTTCTTTAGGTGTAAGAATGTGGACTATTTCTTGAGCTGGGATGTCAGACATATCTGCTCTGATAAGCCAGGTCCACCTGTAGAAATATTTTGTTTGGGCTCCTTGGGTATCTTGGAGCTGTGTGTGTGTGTTTTAAAGTTTTTGTTGAAGTGTACACACCTACAGAACAATATATAGACCATAACATTTGGAATTTTCACAAGATGAGAACAGCTCATAACAGTACCAAATCAGGAAATAGAGCTCAATCAGGACCTGCAGAAGTTCTGCTCTTCCTACCCTTTGCCAGTCACTCCTTTCCCAGAGCTAACCACTGACTTCATGAACTACTTTGTTTATTCAGTTTTCACTTTTTCTTTTTTTTTTTTTTTGAGCTGTGTAAGAACATTGTGGGCCTCTTTTCTTTAAGCATATTTGTAAGATCAGTTATGTGGGAGCAACCTCTTAGTCTCATTCTTGCCTGGTGTTACACATTATATGAATGTGCCTCATTTTATGTTCTCATTTTGCTGTTAGTGGGTGATGGTACGTTTCCAATTTTTGTTTATTGGGAAGAGCACTGTTTTGAACATTCTTGAATATGTTTTTTGGTTCAAGTCTATGAATTTATGTTAGGAGTGGAATTTCAGACTTATAATAGGACATGCATATGTTCAGCTCTAAGTAGATGACTTCAGATTGTTTTCTGAAGAGATTGTATCACACTTACATTCTGTCTAGCAGAGTATGAGAATTCACGTTGTTTCAAGTTACTTCACGTTCTCCCCAGCACTCGATATTAGCCATCTTATAATTTTAGCCATTTTGGTGCCTAAAATTTATGATATAATTTGATGGCTTTAATTTGCGTGTGTTGGCTTGTAACTGAATTAGTTGACAACGTTTAAATAATCAGGTTTAACAGTAAACTACAGATTTCTGACTTTCTTTGAAGGACAACTCTTTTCTATATTAGAATTAGGTGTGTTGGCTGGGCAAGACTCCATTTCTGCCTTATTACTGACTAGGTTAACTTATATGCCTGGCTCCTCTTGGCCTTTGAGTTTTTGACTCTTGCTTTAAGTACTTGAATTGTTTTGGTAGTGTTTCAGATTGTGTGAAAATTTGAGAGGTAAAAGCAAGAGGAAATTTTATCCTTACTTTGCAAGCTTGACAAACTGAAGCAGAAAGGCTTTTTTTTTTTTTTTTAATATGCTTTGTTGCAGTGGTGTTTCAGTCTTGTAAAGGAACTGTACTCTCATTTGTTGCCTACTTTTTATCTGTACACAAGTATTACACTTCCACCTCTTTGGTTGACCTGGCAGTATGTTAGAGAACATACTCTGTCATTCAGGATTATTGGGAAAATAACAGTTTATTTATTACTCTTTTTTAAAGTGTTACACATTTCGTATTTCTTTTGGAATTCGAATCTTCTAAAGGTTCAGTGTGGTTTGATTTGGTGGTTTAATTGAGTTGCTGATTCGTGACCTTTTAATGATGTGATTCTAATATTCTCAGCCAGCTAGACTTTTCAAGATGCTCAGTTTTTAGCAGCTCAGTATTTGTATTGTATATATGTTACTTTATTTGAAACCCAATAGATTTATTTTACCAAAACAGACTTATTTTCAGATCTGCTAATTTAATTAGTAGTGAAGGCTCTGGCATAAGGCACATCTAAGATGGACCTGGCTCTCCTGTCTACTTTGTGATCTTGAGTTTTTAACTTTTAAGCCTCTATTTTTCTCATTTTAAAACGTGGACGTAATAGTAATATCTAATTCAGAGTTGTGACAGGCTTGAATATAACCCTATCAGAGCATTATCTGGCACATAGTGAGGGGTCAGGGTTAATTGCTGCTGTTAGTTGAATATTAGTAATAAGTCTACAGTTAGCCTGTACATTTCTTTACCTCCCAGTTTTTGAGAGTATATTTTCAAGACCAGTAAAATAGCTACAGATGATTGAACCGTGGCTGTCTGTCCAAATGGCAGAAAGCAGGGGATAACTTGAAGTTCATATGCAAACTTTGGAGTGTGTGGCAAGACTGTTTTTGTTTAAGCCAGAATTATACTTTTCACCCCACAAATCTGAATCAGCTCACAGAGGAGTGAGTACTGGGAATTTGCCATTAGGAGAGCTTGTATAGGTTAACACATTTTTATTCGACAATACACAATGTAGATAACAAGAGACTTTATAATACCATTGATTTCGCTCCTTTAATATGGTGCTTGCAAAGTGGCAAGTTTTGATCTGGGTGATAGGAATACAACATTGAATGAAACAGAAGTCTGTGCTGTGGAGATTACTTTCGAGTGGGGAATACAGATATGTATATAAGATAAAATTAGATCTTGAGAAGTTTTACGAGGAAAGCTTAGAACTTTATGAAGAGTACTCAGAGAGGGTTGTACTAATGTCTCAGTAAGATTAGTGAGTTGACACTTCTTTCCATGAAAGTGCATTTGAAATGACTCTAAGAACCTAAATGATGGCCAAAACATCTATTTTTGTCCTTTTATAGGATTCTTCTCTTTTTAAATGAACTTCTATTTTGAGATAACTGTAGAGTCACATGCAGTTGTAAGAAATAATACAGAAAGCGCCTGCTGCCCCATCCCCATCTCCCCAGCGGCAACACCTTGTAGAACCGCAGTACAGTGTCACAGCCACACTGATTGGCACAATCCACTTAACCTTTTTCAGGATTTTCTGAGTCTTATTTGTGCGAGTGTGTACACATGTGTATAATTGAGTTCTGTGGAGTGTTATTGTGTGTGTGTTTTCACACCTGCCAGTACAGTCAGGACATGGAGCAGCTCTGTCACCCTCAAGAGGCCTTTTTGTCACCTTCCTTCAAACCCCTGGCAGCCACTAATTTGCCCTCCATTTCTATAATTTTGTCATTTCAGGAATGTTCTGTAGGGAACTCCCTGGTGCCCAGTGGTTAGGATTCCGTGCTTCCACTGCCACATCTTTTTTTGGTTGTTGTTTGCTCTTCTGTAGGCATATCTGCTTTTGTGTATAAAGATATGAATGTTTATGGTGCCTAGAAATATTTTAGAAATTTATTTATTTTAGGGTTGAATTTATTTAGTTTTTAATAAACTTTTTTGATAAAAAATTTTCGCTGGTACAGCAGTGTATAAAGTTAAACTGATCTCATTGCCCAGGATTAATCATTATTATTAGTTTTGTGTGTAACCTTAACTACTCCTAAAGGCCCTATCTCCACATGCACTCACATTGAGGGTTAAGGTTTCAGTATGAGAATTTAGGGGGAGACAGTTAAGTACATAGCATGGGCATACATATACACACTCAAGTTTTGTAGCAGTATTTCTTACGTTTGTTTTTCCATATTAACTTTATATTGTTTTTATAATGTAGTTTATGAGCTGAAGTTATACAAAGGAATGTGATAAAATTCTTGTTTTATGCACTGTTGTCATTTGTGATCAGTGTGTGCTCAATTGCTCAGTCGTGTCTGACTCTTCATGAGCCATGGACTGTAGCCTGCCAGGGTTGTCTGTCCCTGGGATTTTCCAGGCAAGAATACTGGAGTGGATTGCCATTTCCTCCTCCAGGGGATCTTCTTGACCCGGGGATTGAATGCACGTCTCCTGTGTTGTCAGGTGGATTCTTTACCATTGAGCCACGTGGGACGCTTGTTGTCATATAGTTGTCAACAAATTCATACATACAGTATTTGCTTCTCCTTTCATTGTATAGGAATTACTGTTGGACTGGGGGTCCTGAGAATTAGTTTTTTTTCTTTTTTTTTTTTTTAGTGTTCTGTCTTAAAGTAACTTTGATCTTAGGGTAGTAATTTAGTCCATGTGGAAATATATTTCTTTGTAGAATATGAGAATGGGGTATGGAGTACATGATGTTTAAAATTCCTTCAGGTATAAAATGTTTGTGTTTTTCTAAATGTTTATGTTCTAGGAAACAAATTATTTTATGATCAATTTTTAGAATTCATCCTCTTTCCTTTCTAATAGCTTTAAAAATCTTTGACCTCTCAGCATCTTCAGCATAGGGAAGGACATGTTCTCTTACCTTGGCTGAGTTAATTGACCTGTGGATAATGGCGCTCTTCTGGTAAAACTTATTCCTTTTTTGATGTCCTTTGGTATCTTTTTCTTTAAAAAACTAAAGATATTGTACCTGTTTTTCTAAACTAGCTTTTAATTGTATTTTTAACAATAAAAATTGCAGCTTTAAAAATCTAGGAACAATATCTTGCTTTGGAAATTAAAAATGTGCTGCATGAATGGGGAAGCCTGGTGGGCTTCAGCCCATGGGGTCATGAAGAGTCACAGGCGCACACACAGGTTAAAAGTTTAAATAGCGCAAGAGGATACACAGTGAAAAATAGTCTCCCTTCTTCCTTAGTTCCCTGATCCCTCTCCAAAAGACAGTCACTCTTTTCAGTTTATTATGTATTTTTTCAGAGATGTTCTTTGTAGATCACTCATGTTTGTATTTCCCTATCTCTAGTACATCCTGCTCATACATAGAAGCCTAGTGCACTTTGAATTTTTTCACCAAGCTGCTTATCTTCTAGTTTGTTTCACGTCTACACATAGAAATAAGACCTTACTCTTTATAGTGACTGTGTAATAATTCTCTTGTGTGATTGTACTATTCTTTTCAGTGACTATTTAGATTGTTTATGGTCTTTCGCAAGTGATGATACTAAGCTGTTACATCTTATTGTACTGTGTATACTTATACATAAATTAACACAAACATAACATATGCATATTTAAGGAACATACAGAGTCTTCAGTAAGCTGGTTCAAACTTGTTACATTAAAAAAAATAAGTAGGCAAATATAGTAGGATCTCACTTCCATGTGGAATCTTAAAAAACAACAACAACAAAGCAACCCAAAGGCATAGTTAGCAATGAAGAAGAGATTGGTGGTTGCCAGAGGCAGGGGTCCAGCGGGGTAGGGGAACGCAGTCAAGAAAGACAAACTTCCAGGTCTTTTATTCTCATAAAACCCTGGAAAGTAGATATTAACCATTTCTGTTTTCCAGAGGAGGAAACTAAGATTAAATAAACTAAGATTAAATAAACTTTCAAGGATGAGTAATTGGCAGCTGGCTGCAACAGACCTCATGGGCAGCTGCATTTGCTTAGTCTGTGCTCATTCCGCGGTGCTGTGGGCCAAAGGATGGTGTGACTGCTGAGTGGCCGGAGGAGCCCCTGTTTACTGGGTCTGCATCCACTGTTCTGTCCTCTAGTGTCTCTGAGTCACATTGCCCCATCAGAAAAATGGAGGCAGTGATACCATTTGCATGGGGTGTTTATAGAAGTTGGATGTGAAAATCTGTTGTATTATCAACTTTTAAGAATACCTAGTTTTAAGAAGGGCTTACTTGTATATGGGTGTTTATGTAAATGTGCTAATAGAGTAGGGAATGCCAGAAAAATATCAGGAATAGTTCCTAATCTCAATTTACAGAATAATTAAATGTTTTAGTGGTTGAAGACAGCAGTGAAGGATCGAAGGATTTCTATGTTTTGGTCACATGAATGATATAAACAGTGTCTTAAAAGGTGGAGTTTTTAAAAAAACTGGAATAATAGGGGAATGCATTATAGAGATGAGGAAGGAGGAAAATAACATTTATGATTACTTTTGAGGTAGGGTGCTAGGCACGCTGCTTCACTTGAGGGCCTTTCATAGCCCTGTGAATGAGATGTGATTGTTTTTTTTTCAGATGAAGAAATGAATTTTAGTGGGTTTTGCTTAAGGTCATTCAGCTAGTGAGCAGTAAAACTTGGATTAGAACACAGTGACTAACTTCAAGTATTTTGTTTTTTCCATTGTACCTGGATCTTGATTCTAGGGCTTGGGCTATGTGTGTGCTGGAATTGATGGTACTCCTTGTTGTGGACTGCGCGTGCCAAGTCACTTCAGTCATCTCTGACTCTTTGCAGCCCTGTGGGCTGTAGCCCACCAGGCCCCTCTGTCCATGGGATTTTCCAGGCAAGAATACTGGAGTGGGTTGCCTTGCCCTCCTCCAGGGCATCTTCCCAACCCAGGGGTTGAACCCACATCTCTTATATCTCCTGCATTGCAAGTGGATTCTTTACCACTAGTGCCACATAGGAAGCCCAGTTGTGAACTGTCAGTTCAGTTCAGTCGTTCAGTCGTGTCCGACTGTTTGTGACCCCACAAATTGCAGCACTCCAGGCCTCCCTGTCCATCACCAACTCCCGAAGTTCACTCAAACTCATGTCCATCAAGTCAGTGATGCCATCCAGCCATCTCATCCTCTGTCATCCCCTTTTCCTCCTACCCTCAGTCCCTCCCAGCATCAGAATCTTTTCCAATGAGTCAACTCTTCTCATGAGGTGGCCGAAGTACTGGAGTTTCAGCTTTAGCATCATTCCTTCCAAAAAACATCTAGGACTGATCTCNTAAGCTGTTACATCTTATTGTACTGTGTATACTTATACATAAATTAACACAAACATAACATATGCATATTTAAGGAACATACAGAGTCTTCAGTAAGCTGGTTCAAACTTGTTACATTAAAAAAAATAAGTAGGCAAATATAGTAGGATCTCACTTCCATGTGGAATCTTAAAAAACAACAACAACAAAGCAACCCAAAGGCATAGTTAGCAATGAAGAAGAGATTGGTGGTTGCCAGAGGCAGGGGTCCAGCGGGGTAGGGGAACGCAGTCAAGAAAGACAAACTTCCAGGTCTTTTATTCTCATAAAACCCTGGAAAGTAGATATTAACCATTTCTGTTTTCCAGAGGAGGAAACTAAGATTAAATAAACTAAGATTAAATAAACTTTCAAGGATGAGTAATTGGCAGCTGGCTGCAACAGACCTCATGGGCAGCTGCATTTGCTTAGTCTGTGCTCATTCCGCGGTGCTGTGGGCCAAAGGATGGTGTGACTGCTGAGTGGCCGGAGGAGCCCCTGTTTACTGGGTCTGCATCCACTGTTCTGTCCTCTAGTGTCTCTGAGTCACATTGCCCCATCAGAAAAATGGAGGCAGTGATACCATTTGCATGGGGTGTTTATAGAAGTTGGATGTGAAAATCTGTTGTATTATCAACTTTTAAGAATACCTAGTTTTAAGAAGGGCTTACTTGTATATGGGTGTTTATGTAAATGTGCTAATAGAGTAGGGAATGCCAGAAAAATATCAGGAATAGTTCCTAATCTCAATTTACAGAATAATTAAATGTTTTAGTGGTTGAAGACAGCAGTGAAGGATCGAAGGATTTCTATGTTTTGGTCACATGAATGATATAAACAGTGTCTTAAAAGGTGGAGTTTTTAAAAAAACTGGAATAATAGGGGAATGCATTATAGAGATGAGGAAGGAGGAAAATAACATTTATGATTACTTTTGAGGTAGGGTGCTAGGCACGCTGCTTCACTTGAGGGCCTTTCATAGCCCTGTGAATGAGATGTGATTGTTTTTTTTTCAGATGAAGAAATGAATTTTAGTGGGTTTTGCTTAAGGTCATTCAGCTAGTGAGCAGTAAAACTTGGATTAGAACACAGTGACTAACTTCAAGTATTTTGTTTTTTCCATTGTACCTGGATCTTGATTCTAGGGCTTGGGCTATGTGTGTGCTGGAATTGATGGTACTCCTTGTTGTGGACTGCGCGTGCCAAGTCACTTCAGTCATCTCTGACTCTTTGCAGCCCTGTGGGCTGTAGCCCACCAGGCCCCTCTGTCCATGGGATTTTCCAGGCAAGAATACTGGAGTGGGTTGCCTTGCCCTCCTCCAGGGCATCTTCCCAACCCAGGGGTTGAACCCACATCTCTTATATCTCCTGCATTGCAAGTGGATTCTTTACCACTAGTGCCACATAGGAAGCCCAGTTGTGAACTGTCAGTTCAGTTCAGTCGTTCAGTCGTGTCCGACCTTTTGTGACCCCACAAATTGCAGCACTCCAGGCCTCCCTGTCCATCACCAACTCCCGAAGTTCACTCAAACTCATGTCCATCAAGTCAGTGATGCCATCCAGCCATCTCATCCTCTGTCATCCCCTTTTCCTCCTACCCTCAGTCCCTCCCAGCATCAGAATCTTTTCCAATGAGTCAACTCTTCTCATGAGGTGGCCGAAGTACTGGAGTTTCAGCTTTAGCATCATTCCTTCCAAAAAACATCTAGGACTGATCTCCTTCAGAATGGACCAGTTGGATCTCCTTGCATTCCAAGGGACTCTCAAGAGTCTTCTCCAACACCACAGTTCAAAAACATGAATTCTTTGGCGCTCAGCCTTCTTCACAGTCCACCTCTCACATCCATACATGACCGACCATTGGAAAAACCATAGCCTTGACTAGACAGACCTTTGTTGGCAAAGTAATGTCTCTGCTTTTCCATATGCTATCTAGGTTGGTCATAATTATAGACCTTCAAAATATAGTGAGTTTATTGGTTTGACTGGGGGAGAGAGTTCAGTAGTGTTAAAATTATTGTAAGACTTTTTTATAGAATGTATATTTTTACATTATAATCTTTGATATTTTGGAAATATCTGTGTTTTTCCCCTGATGGATACACAGTTGTCTTAAATCTATTTATTGAATAATCCCAGTTTTCTCGATGGGTTTTAAAAAGGAGGTTTATCAAAATATAATTTACCTACTGTAAAATTCACCCATTGTAAATGTACAATTCATTTTTTCTTAGTAAATTTATAGAGTTGCAGCCATCAGGAATTTTACAAGAACTTTTAAGATACTTTTCATTTGTTTAAAGATACGTTTCATTTTTTTCTGTAACGTTTCATTAAAGTTTGCCAGGTAGATAGTATGAGTCTCATTTTACAAGTCATTGTATAATCTCCACTTTATAAGCATTTTGCCAGAGACATTGTGGCAAGTAAGTGGCAGAAGTGAAATTCAGACCCAGAACTTTTAGGAAATACTATAATGATAGGTTGAGAACGGAATGTTGAGGGCTTTTTAATGTTGACTAAGAAGTTTGGATTTCATCCCTTGGGATAAGGATTGCCAGCACCTGTCTGTGATGTCCTTGTTGGCAGAGAACCACTCAGTATATTCAGCTGGACTCTTTTTTTTTTTCTTTAAAACTCATTCTGTGGAAGGCCAGCCTTGTTCTATGGGCTCCAAAATCTCTGCAGGTGGTGACTGCAACCATGAAATTCAAAGAAAACTTGCTCCTTGGAAGGAAAGTTATGACCAACCTAGACAGCATATTAAAAAGCAGAGACATTACTTTTCCAACAAAGGTCTGTCTAGCAAAGGCTGTGGTTTTTCCAATAGTCGTGTATGGACATGAAATTTGGACTATTAAGAAAGCTGAGCACCAAAGAATTGATGCTTTTGAACTGTGTTGTTGGAGAAGACTATTGAGAGTCTTTTGGACTGCAAGGATATCTGACCAGTCCATCCTAAAGGAAATCAGTCCTGAATAGTCATTGGATGGACTGATGTTGAAGCTGAAACTCCAGTACTTTGGCCACCTGATGAGAAGAGCTGACTTATTTGAAAAGACCGTGATGCTGGGAAAGGCTGAAGGCGGGAGGAGAAGGAAACGACAGAGGATGAGATGGTTGGATAGTATCACCGACTCAATGGACAGGGAGGCCTGGTGTGCTGCAGTCCATGGGGTCACAAAGAGTCAGACATGACTGAGCGACTAAACTGACCGACTGACTGATGTTGATCATAGCTTTTCTTCCAAGGACCAAGTGTCTGTTAATTTTATGGCTGCAGTCACCATCTGCAGTGATTTTGGAGCCCCCTAAAATAGTCTCTCACTGTTTCCATCGTTTCCCCATCTGTTTCCCGTGAAGTGATGGGACCAGATGCCATGATCTTAGTTTTCTGAATGTTGAATGTTAAGCCAACTTTTTCACTCTCTTTCATTTTCACCAAGAATCTCTTTAGTTCTTTCTGCCATAAGGGTGGTGTCATCTGCATATCTGAGGTTATTGATATTTCTCCTGGCAATCTTGATTCCAGCTTGTGCTTCATCCAGCTCGGCACTTCACATGACGTACTCTGCATATAAATTAAATAAGCAGGGTGACAGTACACAGCCTTGATATACTCCTTCTGTTTTTCCATGTCCAGTTCTAACTTTTGCTTCTTTACCTGCCTACAGATTTCTCAGGAGGCAGGTCAGGTGGTCGTATTCCCATCTTTTTAAGAATTTTCGGCAGGCTGGCCCTCACACAGGACAAAAGGGTTGAGTTGCATACCAAAAGAGAGCTACATACCGGCCCTGCCCTGCCCAGAGGCAGAGAGGCAGGCTTCCAATAGCTAGAGCCAGAAGGCTAGGGGCTGCTGCAATCTCAGCCCCGGAGACCGCATCTTCCACCAACAGTGAGCAGGCTTCCAGCTGCTAACCATGTCCTCCTGAGATCCTGGGTGGATAACATCTGCCAGAAGGGTTGCAGCTTGAGAGTAGCTCTCCAGAGGAGACATAAGTTACACCTGAGACAGTGCTCTTGTGTCACACCCAGGAAATGGTGGTCTGGACCCGGGAGGTGATTCAGATGCACGGCCCACCTGGGACAGTGCGCTCGGCAAGCCCCTGGTCTCCTGCACTGCTCAGACCTGGGAACGGCACAAAATGCACGCCCAACCCACAGACATTGAGCTAGAAACATGTCTGAGCGTCTCCTGTGGAGGTGCGGGTCAGCATTGGCCTGCCGTAGGGGCTCTAGGTGCAGCAGACCTGGATATGGCATAAGCCCTTTGCAGGAGGTCGCCATTATCCCCTCCATAGAACCACCGGAACTTACACAGGACCGAGGAAACAGACTCTTGGAGGCCACAGACAAAACCCTGTGCCACCAGGACCCAGGAGCAGTGACCCCACAAGGGGCTGACCCAGGCTGGCCTGTGAGTGACCACGAGTCTCCGGGGGAGGTGTGGGTCAGCCGTGGCCTGCTGCAGGTTCGGGGCATGAGGGCAGCAGCGCATGCAGGGACCATTTGAAGGAGGTTATCTTCATTACCTCCACCATAGTTTGGCTTCAGGGAACACAGCCCTGCCTATTAACAGAAAATTGGATTAAAGATTTATTGAACATATCCCTGCCCATCAGAACAAGACCCAGTTTCCCCCTCAGTCAGTCTGTTCCTTCAGGAAGCCTCTTAGCCTTCTCCATCAGAGGGCAGACAGAGTGAAAACCACAATCACAGAAAACTAACCAATCTGATCACATGGACTGCAGCCTTGTCTAGCTCAGTGAAACTATGAACCATACTGTGTAGGGCCTCCCAAGACGGAAAGGTCATGGTCCACTGGAGAAGGGAATGGCAAATCACTTCAGTATTCTTGCCTTCAGAACCCCATGAACAGTATGATAAGGCAAAAAGGTATGACACTGAAAGATGAACTCCCCAGGTCAGTAAAGCGTCTGCCTAAGATGCAGGAGACCCAGGTTCAGTCCCTGGGTTGGGAAGATTTCCTGGAGAAGGAAATGGCAACCCACTCCAGTATTCTTGCCTGGAAAATCCCATGGACGGAGGAGCCTCATAGGCTACAGTCCATGAGGTCGCAAAGAGTCGGACACAACTGAGTGACTTCAGTGAGTGAGTGATGCTACTGGAGAAGAGTACAGAAGTAGCTCCAGAAAGAATGAACGGATGGAGCCAAAGCAAAAACAACAGCCAGTTGTGGATGTGATGGGTGATGGAAGTAAATTCCTATGTTGTAAAGAGCAATATTGCCTAGGAACCTGGAATGTTAGGTCCATGAATCAAGGCAAATTGGAAGTGGTCATGCAGGAGGTGGCAAGTGGGAACATTGACATTTTAGGGATCAGTGAACTAAAATGGACTGGAATGGGTGAATTTAACTCAGATTATATCTACTACTGTGGACAAGAATCGCTTAGAAGAAATGGAGTAGCCATCATAGTCAATAAGAGTTCAAAACGCAGTACTTAGATGCAGTCTCAAAAACAACAGGATGATCTCTGTTTCCAAGGCAAACCATTCAGTATCACAGTAATCCAATTCTATGCCCCGACCAGTAATGCTGAAAAAGCTGAAGTTGAACGGTTCTATGAAGACCTATAAGACCTAGAACTAACACCCAAAAGAGATGTCTTCTTCATTATAGGGGACTGGAGTGCAAAAGTAGGAAGTCAAGAGATACCTGGAGTAACAGGCAAATTTGGCCTTGGAGTACAAAATGAAGCAGGGCAGAGGCTAACAGAGTTTTGCCAAGAGAACGCACTCGTCATAGTAAACACCCTCTTCCAACAACACAAGAAAAGACTCTATACACGGACATCACCACATGGTCAATACTGAAATCAGATCGATTGTATTCTTTGCAGCCAAAGATGGAGAAGCTCTATACAGTCAACAAAAACAAGACCAGGAGCTGACTGTGGCTCAGATCATGAGTTCCTTATTGCCAAATTCAGACTTAAATTGAAGAAAGTAGGGAAAACCACTAGACCATTCAAATCCCTTATGATTATGTAGTAGAAGTGAGAAATAGATTCGGGGGTTAGATCTGATAATCTGAAGAACTATGGATAGATGTTCGTGACATTGTACAGGAGACAGTGATCAAGACTATCTCCAAGAAAAATAAATGCAAAAAAGGCAAAATGGTTGTCTGATGAGGCCTTAGAAGTAGCTAAGAAAAGAAGCTTAAAGAAAAAGGAGAAAAAGAAAGATATACCCATTTGAATGCAGAGTTCCAAAGAATAGCAAGGAGAGATAGAAAGCCTTCCTCAGTGATCAATGCAAAGAAATGGAAACAACAGAATGGGAAAGACTAGAGATCTCGTCAAGAAAATTAGAGATACCAAGGGAACATTTCCTGTAAAGGTGGGCTCAATAAGGGACAGAAATGGTATGGACTTAACAGAAGCAGAAGATATTAAGAAGAGGTGGCAAGAATACATAGAAGAACTATACAAAATAGATCTTCATGACCTAGATAACCTCGATGGTATGATTACTCACCTAGAGCCATCCTGGAATGCAAAGTCAAGTGGGCCTTAGGAAACATCACTATGAACAAAGTTAGTGGAGGTGATGGAATTCCAGTTGAGCTATTTCAAATCCTAAAAGATGATGCTGTGAAAGTGCTGCACTCAATATGCTAGAAAATTTGGAAAACTCAGTGGCCACAGGACTGGAAAAGGTCTGTTTTCATTCCAATCCCAAAGAAAGGCAATGCCAAAGAATGTTCAAACTACTGCACAATTGCACTCATCTCATATTCTTGCAAAGAAATGCTCAAAATTCTCCAAGCCAGGCTTTAATGGTACGTGAACTGTAAAATTCCAGATATTCAAGCTGATTTTAGAAAAGGCAGAGGAACCAGAGATCAAATTGCCAATATCAGCTGGATCATTGAAAACACAAGAGAGTTCCAGAAAAACATCTGTTTCTGCTTTATTGACTATGCCAAAGCTTTTGTGTGGATCACAACAAACTGAAAAATTTTCTATGTCACATGTAGTTTATACTCTAATCTTACAATAAAGTAAGCTTCAGTTCAGTTCAGTTCAGTCGCTCAGTCGTCTCCGACTCTTTGCGACCCCATGAACTGCAGCACGCCAGGCCTCCCTGTCCATCACCAACTCCCGGAGTTCACTCAAACTCAAGTCCAGAAAAAAAAAAAGAAACTCAAGTCCATCGAGTCGGTGATGCCATCCAGCCATCTCATCCTCTGTTGTCCCCTTCTATCCTGCCCCCAATCCCTCCCAGTATCAGGGTCTTTTTCAGTGAGTCAACTCTTTACATGAGGTAGCCAAAGTACTGGAGTTTCAGCTTTAGCATCATTCCTTCCAAAGAACACCCAGGACTGATTTCCTTTAGAGTGGACTGTTTGGATCTCCTTGCAGTCCAAGGGACTCTCAAGAGTCTTCTTCAACACCACACTTTAAAAGCATCAATTCTTCAGCACTCTGCCTTCTTCACAGTCCCACTCTCACATCCATACATGACCACTGGAAAAACCATAGCCTTGACTAGATGGACCTTTGTTGGCAAAGTAATGTCTCTGCTTTTCAATATGCTATCTAGGTTGGTCATAACTTTCCTTCCAAAGAGTAAGCGTCTTTTAATTTCATGGCTGTAATCACCATCTGCAGTGATTTTGGAGCCCCCCCAAAATAAAGTCTGACACTGTTTCCACTGTTTCCCCATCTATTTCCCATGAAATGATGGGACCAGATGCCATGATCTTCGTTTTCTGAATGTTGAGCTTTAAGCCAACTTTTTCACTCTCCTCTTTCACTTTCATCAAGAGGCTTTTTAGTTCCTCTTCACTAAAAAGTAAGCTTAGAGAAGATAAAACACTATTAAGAGAATCATAAGGAAGAGAAAATACATTTTCAATTCTGTACTGTACTGTACTGATGGACATAGGAAGTTTGTATTGTATGTTTACAAGATGAGTCATTTTCTGTCTGTACTTTCATCACTGCTGTCTTAATAGGATAGAAAATCTGTAGGTATCATGTGTTTTGCTAACCCTGGACATCAAAATGAAAAGATAATGTGAAAAATGAATTAATAGTTATTTACAGGTGTGAAGTGGTGGCAGTGGGATTGCTTTCCGGTGGCTTAGTGTCAGGGATATGATTGCTTCATAGTAGCCTAGCCTGTGCACTAATCAATGAGTTGTTGTAAAGTTTGTGTAGCACTTCAAATTTTGTATAGTCATGTTCACTGTAGTATCAGAAATGTTACATTTAAAGAAAAACAACCTCTGATGATGGTTTGATGTGTCACCTATAATAACTTCTCCAGTTAGGAGAGAGGGATACTGTATGGTACTGTAATTTGAAAGTAAAGTTATAAAAGTATAACTTTTTTAAAAGTATAAAAGAAAACAAAACATTGTTACTTTTATATTAAGTATCACTTAATGTCTATGTAAGGATAGACTAATATCTATATCTGCATATATTCTGTGCATTCTTGACATGCCTTATTTTCATTTTCTTTTGTATCTTTACTCTGTGTGGTTCACCTGCACATTTTCCAAATTGTCATAAATCTCCAAACATTTTTCCAATATATTTATTGAAAAAAAGTCTGTGTTATTCTCTGATGGCTCAGTTGGTAAAGAATCCTCCTGCAATGCAGGAGACCCTGGTTCGATTCCTGGGTCAGGAAGATCCCCTGGAGAAGGGACAGGCCATCCATTCTGGTGTTCTTGGACTTCTCTTGTGGCTCAGCTGGTCAAGAATCTGCCTGCAATGCAGGAGACCTGAGTTTGGTCCCTGGGTTGGGAAGATCCCCCGGAGAAGGGAACAGCTATCCCCTCCAGTATCCTGGCCTAGAGAATTGCATATACTGTATAGTCCATGGGGTCGCAAAGAGCTGGACACAACTGAGCGACTTTCACTTTCATAATTGGGCCCAAACAGTTCAAACCTGTGTGGTTCAGTGGTCAACTGTACTTACCAAGAAATAGGGTCTAAAATGTATTGTTCATCACTTTGTTGATATGTGATGGATTATTTTAGTAGTTACAGTGATTTCGTATTATTCTACCTTAGAATTGACAGGCAGCTTGTCTGTTGTCTTCAGCTCTGTCTCATTGCAACCACTGTTGAGTTGATTTCCTGAATAAGTTAACGTGAAACTGCTGGTCTGTTTCATAAGATGTGTTATGAGAAACAGTCCTGGGAAACTTGTCCTGTTAAGTATATGAAGATTCACAGAAGAAATTGCAGTAGTTGCTGTTCTGCTGTTCTTGCAAGTTAAAGAAAACTTGATGAGAAAAGTAGAAATAAATGCAAGTGTGGTTTGTTTTCTTCATGTTGTGCTTAGTGGCTCTCAGGTAGCAGTATAAAAATAACTATCTCTGTGGAAAAAGTTATTCAACTTGAGCATTGTTTAACAAGTTTTTAGAGTTGAGCCAGTTTTGTTTGATTCAAATTATGAAATAAAAACAAGTGTGACAGATTTGAGACTTTATTATAAGTTTCCAAAACTTATTTGGGAACAGAGAAACTATATCAACCTTTCTGTGCTTTTAAATAATTTAAATAGCTTGAATTTTCCTTCTCTTTCAGTTCCTGGAATGGATGGAGGTGCTTTAACTGATACCAGTCTCACAGATTCCTATTTTAGCACCAGCTTTATTGGAGTCAATGGATTTGGAAGCCCTGTGGAGACGAAGTATCCTGTGATGCAGGTATTGTTGGTGTGAATTCTCATGGCCCTGGACACTGAGGTGTGTTTTGGGGATGGAGACTTCTAGAGTCTTCCTTTGTCCTCACATTTGGTGAGTGGGAGGTGGACTTTTAGGAGGTGATGAGGTCAGAGGGGATACAGGTAAGCCACCTCCTGTAAGTTGGAAATCAGATGAGCTTTCAAGGGTGGAGTTGAAGTATGTAGAGGATGGTTAGAAACAGGCTAGTTTCCCCCCTGTGTGTGTTGTGATTATGGGATGAAGTCCTTTCAGGATCGTGAGACCATAGATGCTGTGGAGTATGCTAAGGAGGGTGGGACATGTTCAGAGAACAGAGATGAGCCTGATTTCATAGCATCTGTCAGGTGTATGAAGGATAATACGTATTGAGAAAGAGTAGTTATCGACTCTGTCATTCACATCCCCCAGATGGATACTTAGGAAGAAGGAAACTGAGTAGTTTATGTGTCTTGCTCAGGCTAGTAAATTACGGAAGTGCAGTTCAAAATGGTTCTGTGACTTTGGTTTTAAATATCTGGCTAATGAGTAAAATAAGTTTCTGCCTAGGTGATTGTAATCCATGCAGCAGCATTATAGGAAGGTAAGAGTGTCACTGACGTGAACAATGGGTTGGAGGGGTAGATGCAAAGAGGGTCCGTCTAAACCTAATCGGTTGAATATTCTGCATTCTGTATTCTTCAGTGATATTATGTATATATATTTTAATTTTCAGAGAATGACTAATAGTAGCAGCTCCCCAAGCCTTCTAAATGACAGTGCCAAGCCATACGCAGGCCACGGTAAGACTCGATCCCTTTTACTCTTTTTATAGGTATGTGTATTTCTGACTCTAAAAACAATATGTCCATGGTAGAGATTTTGAAAATTATAGATATAAGGAAGAAAATAGAAATGATCTATTATCTTCACACTCAGAGGTAACTTAAAATTTGGATATATATATATATAAACACACATAAAATACTCAAGTACATGCATAACAATACTTAAGATCACATTAAATATACTTTTAAATTATAGCGTGAATGTTTCTTGATCATTGTAAATTGAATCTTATTGTTTATTTTCATAATTTACTTTGCTTCTTTTTTTTTTTTTTAAAGATTACACTCCAATATTGGACTATGTTTATGAATCTGTGTTCATACTTTGAGTTATTTTTTTTGGAAACATTGTTAGACATGAAATTACTGTTTTAAGGTTATGGATATTTTTAAGACTTTTGATACGGAATTTCCTTTTTGTATCCTAATTCAAAAATAAATGTTTTTTCTGTATCTTTCTGTATCCTATTTTAAAAATAAATGTTCAGGAATGGTTTTTTAAAAAGTATGTTACAATTGAGTATTGGTGCAAGCAGTTATTTATAATAATGGGAAGAAGAATTTGCATGTTGATTGTGTCTTTTTTTTTTTGATTGTTTCTTGAGATAGATATTGTGTGCATGTGTGTCAGGCCTCTCACTACTTGGAAATTTCAACTTTCTTTCACTGTAGGAAAAAGTAGCAACATTTTAATATTGAATTATTAGAACCAGATGTGTAGTATTATAGTATTTTTGGTGTTCCCATAGAGTTTATATGCTGACTTGATCCTTTATACTATCAAAGGTAGGATAAAAGACAAATAATACCTATTTTTTAAGAGTTTGAATGTAGTGTCTTAATATTTCATTAACTTCTTTCTCTTTGCATTATTAATTATATTAAATTAGTGTTAATTCTAATGAAGGACTAAACCATGAAAATGCAGACACAAGAAGCTGGAGAAATATAGCGGCAGTTTTATGTACTGCATTATAAAGAGATTTAAGTCTCCTTTAAATGAAAAAATTTACTGTATTTTTTTAAGGATTTCACAGATAGTTTAATGAGAAACATAAAGAGTAACTAAAGCTCAGAAATGAAGATAAAAATGTTTGGGTGCATATCATGCATTCCTTTTCAGAAACTTATTTTGATTTGTTAAGTGAGAAACAAATTAGAGATACACTTTTGTTTATAACTTCCGGCCACAGAGTAATGGAACTTTGAACCTTTAAAATCTTTGAATTTCATGTTAGTATTTTGAAACATTTAATAGCCCCATCTTTAAAAACTTAATTTGCCTTATCCTTTTAGTATGACTGTCAAAAATGTGGAGATATACTTAACTTTATGGAATACTCTGCAGGGTAGATGGTTTTTAAGGCCTTCATTGAATGTTAAAATCCAAGCCCTATCTCTCAATTATGTTTGACTATTTGACTACCTTTCCCTCACCCCTCCCCCTTTTATATTTCTTATGACTTGGTCTCAAGAACACAGACTACAGGTAGACATCCTTAATAAACACATTTCTAATAACATGGTTAAGATTACTTTTTTTTTTCTATTTTATTTTTCTTTTGGTTCTGTGCAAATAGATACTTCCATATCTGTATAGTTGCTGAATAAATGTGCGCTGAATATTGGCTAAATGAAGTATCCTCCAGTTTGTGTTTCCTTCCCTCAGAAAATATTTGAACATCCTCTGTGTGTGAGCATTGAGTTTTATATTGTGGAATATGATTTTTATTATTATTTATAAGCATTTGGGTTAAACGTCTATTAGATTTGTAGATGTCCTGAGTTGCCTGTGTGGAAACTTATGTAACTTACCTTCCAGATCCTCTAACTTCACCTGCTTCATCCTTGTTTAATGACTTTGGTGCCCTCAACATCTCTCAGAGAAGAAAGGTAGGTGCAGTGGACACTTAGATGAAACTGCATGGAATGTAGGGGTGACACTGGGGTGTTGCCGACATAATGGTCAGTGTTCTCTTCAGTGGGGGAGGACTGGAATGTTCTTGCCTTTTGTTAACCTTTTCCCTTGTGTATCTCTTAAAGTAGAATTTTGTTTGCTTTCTGTGTATGATATAGAGACTTTCTATGTGAAGGAATGAAATTCTTCTGCTTATTTTTGCTCATTTAAAAAAAATCTTAATGCATTCTTTCTGTAAGATAAACATTTAATGTTGTAGTTGCTGTTCTGTGACCCATTGTAGACATGTTAATCATCATTTTTTTAAAATTTTCTGACTGCTTTGTCTAAATTTCAAAGATTTCTCCCCTAATCTAAATTTCTCATTAAAATGCACGCTTAATATTTTGCTTTTCATAATTGGCCTAACTCTTTAAAAACAGTTTAAAATCTCTTCATATTACAAATTTAATTTTATTTGAAATTGAGGTTGAATAGATTTTGAAGTACCTCTAGTAGTTTATTATAGTTTGATGCCTTTGAGTCTTAATGAGAATCATGATGTTAATAGTAATAATAATCTAGAGGAGGTGGTACTTTTGGTTAGGAATAGCCTCTAAATATTCAGGAGATTGTAAATTTTGGTGGAAATTACTATGAAATTACAACTAATTCAGTTTCCTAAGTAATGGAGGAAAGATTAAAAAGAAAAGAATGTTAATTTTAGAAAACTGGTATAAGCTTAAGGTGCTTTTTAGGAAGTATCTGTTCAGAAGGTAGAATTAAATGAATTTTGAGAAGACTAGATAAATTCAATGAATTTCAAGGAAATATTCTCTAGAGCAAAAAAATATGGGGTCAGGTATAAATTACATCAGTATCCTCATGTACCTACTGTTATCTCCATTTTGAAACAGATGAGAATAAGTATGTAATTACAATATGCTTTTAAGAAACACTGGACACAAGCAGACTCATTGGTGATGGTGAGAAGTGACAGTAGACAAAACCTGTCACTGTGGTAGGAGATAGGAACGGGCTGGGTAGGGTAGCAGGTACAACCTAGTCGTCAGGTTACCTGGAGCTTCTTAGTGTTGGGAAAATTAAAAAGCCCCTAAGTAGTTTTAAGGGTCCCCCCAGTGGCCTTTTTACATTTTAAAAAATAATTATCAGTTAACTGTGGTGAGTGGCATTTCCAATGGATGAGTAAAAAGTAAAAGTAGAATGGCAAATAAATCCTTAAGTGTTCCTAATACGAGGGTTTGGTGGACTGCATCTTAAAGTTGAAATACATGATTTAGAGCTGCTGACATTAATTTTTGAGGAAAGCAGTAAAAATCCCTGGAGATTGGAAAAAAGGAGATAATGCCCATTCTTCTAAAATTTATTTTAGTAAAGGGAAATAATGGAAGGAAATGTTACTAGAGAGGTGAATTCTGTATGTGAAGAGATATTAAAATGTATCCAGATGGAAGCAGATTAGTATAGTGAAGGGAGCGTTGGTTGTTAATTTTTGAGATCCTGAATCTCTAGCTTTGTGACCTTGGGCCAGCTTCCTAGGTGTAATCTTCACATCTGTGAAATGATGAGCATGGTCTGAATAATTGCTGTGGTGTCTTCCATGTCTGAGGTTCAATGACTGGGTGAACTGAAAGGACCTACATGTCAACATCTACTTAGAAACTCAGGATTCATATGTTATACCTTTGAAGTACCATATTTTCTTGCCATTAACATTTGAAATAATATGTAGAGACAGAGGTTTGTTTATTTTTTTCCCCCAGTAGTGGGTTATATACTTAGCAGTCTATGGGTACAGGTTGCATATGTTTTTAAATCGTTAATAGTTGAGAAGGCTTAAAATTCCTTTGTACTATTGGTATGAGAGTATTGCATGCTGTGAAGTAAAGGCACATGGAGACTGTCTGTTCTTTTGTTGTAGTAATTTATAATGTCTGTTTAATGACGTAATTTAGGGGAAGTAACTCACATTTATGTAAATATTTAATCATAATTCCAGGTGATCTAAGCAGGCTATCATGATTACTCAGTGACATTTTATTTCATAATCAGATTAGAAAACAGGTGTTTGGGCCATACTTACTTTTCTGAAAATCTCAGTTGGGCCAATCCCTGGGCTGCAAATGCTGCTTTTTGCCTCTGGAATATGTGAATTATTTGGATCAGGTCAGTCAGATATTTTTATTGTGAGCAGTCTTACTGTGGGCTATGTGGAACATATAAGAAGAATCAACTGATGTTTTTTTCTGCTTTCCTCAAATCTAATTCAAGAGGCAGTGCATGAATCTACTAAAGAAAAATTTACAAAGCAGTGTATTAATCCGTGCAAATTTAAATGTGTGGTGATTGCTACATAGCAGAGATTTCTCTAGATCCAGAAGAGTTTGTGGAGAAAGATGTTTGAATTGTGGTTTTTGAAGATGCGGAATATGGAGAAGCAAAGATGCTAAGCAGAAGATATCATTTGATTGCAAGTAGAGAGTTGATATTCTCAGGACATTTTAAAATTCTCTTCTATCACAGGTGAACTAAGAGACTATGGCTGAGGGCCTTGTATCTGTAAGGACTTGATGAAGCAAAATGTGTGCTGTGAAAAAACAGTACGGAGAGATTCATAGCTGGGTGAACCTTTGTTTGGGTGATTTATTGTTGTTAGATACATGAAGAAGAGCTGTATATTAAGAATATATGCCTTAGGGCATTGCTGCTTATGGTGTGTCATGTGACCGCAGCTAGGAAGTAAGTTAAAATGTTGAAAGTAAATGTTTAGAAACTTCTGTAACTGTTTGGTAATACCACAACATCCAAATATGTCATCATTTTCTAGTAGTTCACTTGTATTTTATGAATAATGTATAGGACCATGATGCATAGGAAATTTTTAAAAAACATGATCCTTCACAACTGATATTTGAGAAGCATTGATTTTTAAAAAAATTTTCTACATTATGAACATATAAATAGGAAAAGTTCCATTATTTGAAAATGTCTACAGTTGTTATTGGCCAGGAGTGATGGCAGAAGAAATTGAATTATGGGTGTGTGCTCAATGGGAGAGATAAGCCCCCCAAAACACTGGAGCTGGAATTTTATTAAAAATGGGAGGTAATACATCAGGCATCAAAGCGTGAGGAAACCTTAACAACAAGGTGGATAGATCAAGCTGAGAACTGGTATGATAGGAAAGGACTTGAGAGCCACTGTGCATCACAAGTGTGATCTGGACAGCAGTGAAGTTTTCTGTCAGAAATCCTCAGGGACAGCCTCTTTAAAATAAAGTTTGATGTAAAGAATACAGATATTTGTAAATGACGTGATGACACATCTGCTAACTATTCTTATTAAGCTGTGTGACCACTGATGATTGAGGTAAAAGTTCCTGCAGAATTTGTGTCTGGGAATTTTGGCTTCCCACTGTATATAACTCTCATGGTACTTTGCCCTCTTTTTCAGTCATCTAGTCATTTTTGTATTTAGCTTTCTTCCCTTCCCAAATTAAAGCAGAAAGGCTCTGGTGCTTGTCATTTACATTTCTTTTGTTTTAATTGTACTTTAGTACGACATTTCAGTCAATGTGCAGCTTTTACCTGGGCGTTTGTATTTTATCGAAGTTTCTAGTAGTGGGATAACAGTTTCACTTTTGTAAGTTTTTTAGGTTTTAACACCAAGTTAAATTCTCTGGGTTTAGAGGACAGAGACTTGTGAATATCATGTTTATTTCTTCTGTTCCTGATTGTAAAGCTCTTTGTTAGGATGAGGGAGGCAAGATCGGAGGAGGCCTGCTTATCTGCTCCTGGCTTATTTGTGAGGAGACGAGACTGGGGTTCGCCTAGCTCGGGTGATTCCCCCGATCTCAGTGTGGCGCCTCCTCCCCACTGTTCTCAATTTCAAGAGCATCTTTCCCTCTGTCCATCATCTTTGTTACAAAGTTTTCTGAGATGTATATTTTGTGATTTCTGATTACTTGAACATTTAAAAGTTTTTGTGTACATTCTGTTCTAATATTCTTCAAAAGGTGACTTTTATGTTGCATACTTTTACATAGGGAACTGAACAGGACTCACAAACTGGCAAGAGCGAAAATGAATTTGGAGAAATCTGTAGAGTTGTGGCATAGACAGTCTGGGATATAAATCCTTCCTTAATCCTTCAGATGGTTAGACTCATTGAACACAAACCAAGTATTGATCTTGGGCGGGGTAGGGCAGGGGGGAAGATGAGGGGATAATGGAGGAGACATCAAAAAATAAATCTTAATGGGTATCACAATACAAAGCGTCACCTGTGAAACCATTTCTAAACATTTAATATATTCTCAGATATTGTTTTACTTAGTATTTCGATTTCCAGGTGAGCCACATCGGGATCTTTTCCCCATGAGTGTTGTACAGGAATGTTTGTACGGAAAATTGTGTTCAGAATTCCAAATTAACACTCTCTGAGCTATTCTGTTACAGAGTTGACTGATCCTCTGTTCACCTCCTCTTGCTATGCTGTGGAAATGTGCTCTAGTTTTAGACTTAGGGATATGTTATGGTATACTTGTTGGAGTTCAGAGGAGTGTCCTGGTTCCTGTTTGTAGCTTGCTCAGAGCTCATGGTGAGTTTTTTTTTTCTCTCTAAGAGCAAACTGTTAGGAATAGTAATAACTCAGTAGCGTTGAACAGTGGTCAAGGTTTAATCGAAGTTGTATGCTAGGCAGTTTGAATGGAATCCCCTAATATACACTGATTGGGTGTTTGAGCTTACTTAAACCTTTTTGTCTTCATTTGCAAAATAAGAAAAATGTTATACTTAATACCTGGTTTGTTGAGTTGTTATGAGGACTAAATGAGAAATGCCCCATAAACAGTAGCTATTATTGGTAAAAGATGATGTTAGCCAAACCTTTCTAGTTTTGTTTGGGAATTGTTTCCTGTTGTTAAATGAGTGAATATCTGTTGCTGCTCACGCTAGATCAGACTGTGTTAGTTACCCTTTGGAAAGGCCTTCTCTTATAGTTGCCCTGAGAACGTTCATCTTTTCTTTGAAATATTCAGATCCCTCCTCCTCCAACATTTGAATTTTTGACTCCTCCTCACATAACTAACTGTTAGCTTCTCAAACATATCTGTCTAATTTGGTGAAAGTACATCTGGGATTTCCTTAGTGATGCCTTGGCAGACAGAAACTTGATTTTATGTTGACAGTGGTTTTCTATATCTGTTTCAGGTAATATGATAATTCTTTTATAAAATTAAATGTTTTATAATTTCATTATCTCATTTAGTCACACCAACAGTTCTTTGAGAGACATTGTTTTTTTCCATTTCACAGATTAGAAAATGGGAGATGTAGAGAAATCAAGTAATTTACTTGGACTACTATAGATAATATTTAGTTACATTCAGAGAAAAACAAAAGTCTCTTCAGGGCAAAATAAGCACTGAGTCTTCTGTGAGGTGAAAAATGAAGAAGTGGAGAGAGAGACCACTCGTACCATGCAGAGGAGGAGATTATAACATTGATTGACCTATGTCGGTCTATTTTTTGATTTATGGAATTTATCTCAGTGTAAATTTCTAGGGAATAATACAAAATCAAGCTTTTAATAATTGATAGATAACTTTTCAGAAATGCTGCACAAATTTGTATTTCTACTCATGGGTGCTGATTTTTCAGTATCCTTGAAAACAGATGTAGAATCTTTCATTGTCATTTTATAGTCAAGAGCCCCTCACTGTTAACATTTGATTACTGGTCCTGTTGAGCTTCTCCTTTATGCTTTTTGACCTTGGATTTTGTGTGTGTGTGTCCTTTGCTTATTTTGGACTCCCCCGGTGGCTCAGACAGTAAAGTCTGCCTTCAGTGTGGTAGACCCGGGTTCAATCCCTGGGTCGGGAAGATCTCCTGGAGAAGGAAATGGCAACCGACTCTGGTATTCTTGCATGGAAAATCCCATGGGCAGAAGAGCCTGGTAGGCTACAGTCCATGGAGTTGCAAAGAGTTGGATACGACTGAGCGACTTCACTTTTCACTTTTCATTTTCAACTTGCTCATTTTTCTGTTGGGCTATCTTTCTTAATTTTTTTGTAAACTCTTTGTTTATTAGATACTTAAGCATTTATGCTCTTAGTTCTGAAATGTCATACTTAATGTTATTAAGTACATTAAAAAAGAATGAAACATTAAGCTCATTTTTGTTAAAATAACACGGTAATTCCCTGTCCGGTGAATATTGAAAGGATTGTCATTGTTTTTATGGAATGTGAAACCACTAACATTTTTATTTTTTTATTTTTTTTATTTTTATTTTTTTTAATTTATTTAAACATTTTTATTGCTAAAGACCTATAGTATTCAGCTTCCCTTAGCAAACAGTTACGTTTTCTCTCTTATCTGCATATGAATCCTCAGACTTTATGTGCCATTCATCCTATTGTTTAACCCCAGTCAGTCTGTTCTTTTCTTAAAATTATGGATTAGATTAGAAACTTGTTTATAAAAATGATAGCTCCTGTCAAAAATGACAACTTTGAGTTGACTTTCTTTCCCTTATAAATCAAGAGTCATCCAGGATAAACTTCCAGAATTGTGTTTATAGAGGTGTGCCTTGGATAGAGCAGAGTAAATTGGTTGTAACAAGCTGGGAATTCAGCCACATATTTTCTGAACTTAACTTTAATGGATGCATCTGTACAGTGACAGCTTGCTTTTGTTAAGTTTTCGAAATTGATGATTTCAAGGGAATTTTGTTCTATTGATTAAAAAAAAAATCTTGTATGAGTTTTTGTTGTGGAGGCACTTTTTTTTTTTTTTTAAAGGTGTGTCTGGTTGGTTGGTGTTTATCTCACTACTGTATTTAAACATGTGAACTGAAGCAGCATGGCTTTTGTATGCAGTATTTAATGCTGTTGTTGGTGCTCAGGTGCTAAGTTGTGTCCAACTCTTTCCGACCCCATGGACTGCAGGCTTCCCTGTCCTTCACCATCTCCTAGAGTTTGCTCAAACTCAAGTCCAATGCTTTTGATGATAATCATTATTTAGCTTTAGCTTTTGGGATTTTGAGTTGATTCTTACCTAATAATGACAGTTTAGTAAAACCATGCTGCATTTGCCACTGCATTTGGAAACTAGTGGATCATTCTGAGATACTCTAGCTGGCTTCTTAACACTCTACTTTGGGCATTGTATTTACGAAGCATTGTAGCTGATGCTAAGAGTTTGGCACTAGTGATGGTTCATCCCTGTTTTTTTAGGAAGTAGGGGTCAGGAATAAATGAGTAAAGGTCAGTTTAGAATTCTCAACATGCTCATTCTCACAAACATGCTAGCCTAATTTTAAAGGTGAATTTAACCAAAACTATGTAAGTTTTCCCAGCTCTACTTAATTCTCAAGATTTGTTTTCCTTGCGTTTTGAAAGTGGGGAGGGTAGAGTGGCTTAATAAAGTCTCTGCAGCTATTGTTTCTCATTGATCCCATCCATGCCAGTTAGATTCAAAGAAAGATTAGGAATTTGGTCATTTTAGGAGTAGTTAGAATAATGTTAATATTGTAATGTTAACATTATGTTATAATGTTAAAGAATATTATAGAATGTAGAATAAGTTTTTTTGGATTGAGGCAAAATACCATAGTTGAGTACAAGCTCTGCAGCTCAATCTTAGGACCTTATGTTAGTTTTGAGATTATAGGCAAATTATTTTAGCCTCTTCTAAGCCCTCCTTCTCATCTCTAAAGTTGGTATTATAATAGTGCCTATCTCACAGAATTTTGAATATTACATAATACTAATGCTATGAAGTGCTTACCATAGTGCGTTGTGCTTGTCAGATGGTAGTTGTTTTAGTCTTACGCTGCTTACAGTCTTGCGGTTTAGAAACATCTGTTTATCTGTTTCTCAGTGTTGGATTACTTTTGATTAATCACTACTTAAAGTTCAGTCATGGTAAAGGGCCTTGCTGAAGATGTTCTGCTTCATTTCAAGATTGAAGTTAAGTAAGGGGACACATAAATCAAAAGGCAACCTTTTGCTGATAAGCAAATAGGCATTTTAGCATGATGATTGCTTTTGATAGGAGACTAAAGTTCATATAAAAATTTTTATGGTCATTACAGGTAATAGTTTATTGTAGAAATAACTTATGATTTAAAACAATATGCAGTTGAGTTCAGTTCAGTCGCTCAGTCGTGTCTGACTCTTCGCAACCCCATGAATCACAGCACGCCAGGCCTCCCTATCCATCACCATCTCTCGTAGTTCACTCAGACTCACGTCCGTCGAGTCTGTGATGCCATTCAGCCATCTCATCCTCTGTTGTCCCCTTCTCCTGCCCCCAATCCTGCCCAGCATCAGAGTCCTTTCCAATGAGTCAACTCTTTGCATGAGGTGGCCAAAGTACTGGAGTTTCAGCTTTAGCATCATTCCTTCCAAAGAAATCCCAGGGCTGATCTCCTTCAGAATGGACTGCTTGGATCTCCTTGCAGTCCAAGGGACTCTCAAGAGTCCTCTCCNGTGTGTGTGTGTGTGTGTGTGTGTGTTAGTCGCTTGGTCATGTCCACTCTCTGTTATCCCATGGACGGTAATCCTTCAGGTTCCTCTGTCCATGCGATTCTCCAGGCAAGATTACTGGAGTGAGTTGCCATTTCTTTCTCCAGTGTATACACATATATCCTCTTTTTTTGATTTCCTTCCCATTTAAGTCATGGCAGAGCATTGAGTAAACTTCCCTGTGCACTACAGTAGGTTCTCATTTGTTGTCTATTTTATACATAGTATCAGTTGTTCATATATGTCAGTCCCAATCTCCCAATTCCTCCCATTCGTCTTCTCCCCCATTGGCATCCATACATTTGTTCTCTACATCTGCATTTCTATTTTTGCTTCGCAAATAGTATCTTTTGCAACATTTTTCTAGATTCTATATATATGCATTAATGTATGATATTTGTTTTTCTCTCTCTGACTTCATTCTGTATCTCAGTACTCTGTGTAGTTCAAACTTTGCAAGAATAAAATGGAAGCAATGACAGGATTAAGTGAGACACAGTGTTATCTTTATTATTTTCATATTATTATCTTTGTTATTGTCATAGTCTAATGAAAAATAAGCTTGCATGTGATATTTCACCTCTCAGTAAAAGAAGTGTGAAAGATATATTTTCAGGAGACCATGTGGGTTGGAAGCCATAATATGAAAAATTGTTCTTTCCCAAGATAGTCAAGCCGCATGATCATCTGACAGTGTTGTCTTTCACACTCTTTCTGTTGAGAGGTTAGATTTATATCCTATGCGTTAGAGATGGAAAAGACTGCTGAGTCTTTTGACTAGTCAAATGAGACCCAAGTGCTGTTTGATGACCTCCAAGACTAGGTCATAGAGGAGATCCAGACTCCACATTGCTCACTAACACCCTCTCTCTGAAATCCTGACCTATAACATGAATAGTTCCATTGCCATGAGGTCCCCATGCTGTCAGGAAGTCCAGAAAGCTATGTCATGGGAAAGCTATGAGACTATACGAGGAGAGAGATGGATGACCAGCCTCCAGCTGCCACCTTTTCACCTACAATCTGCCTGCAGCTTCGTGGGAGACTCTGAGTCTTACCTGCTTAACCAATACCAATATCTTTATGGATTCTTAACAGATAAAAATCATGAGAAATAACACCATTTTTACTGTTTTATGATGCCAAGTTTTGCTAAGATTTGTTTTGCAGTATTAGTAACTGATATAATGAAGTTTCCATCTTTTCTCAAATTTATTGCTTAAAAGCTTTTCTCAATAAATAAAAAAAGATTACATTTGTTATTACATTACACTTATTGTCTTCAGAATGAGTTATTTAATTTTTCAAGTTGACATTATTTTTCACCTCATAGAAACTTAATTTCTTTGATCTGTGAGGGTTATGGAACTCACTTTCCCTCTTTCTTCCTTATTTCTATCTCTTTTGGGAGAAATGAATCTGAATTTCATAAATGAGAATGACAGCAAGAGAAAGATGCATTACTTTCTGGATCAGTTACTAGAATCAACAATAACTTCACTCATCAAAAGATTATTTAAAGTTATATTTATACCACGCAGGATGTATTTTAAAAATATTTCAATATTTATTCACTTGTAGATGATCAGTAAACCCCATTATTTTGTTCTAATTCTGATGTGACCTCACTTTATATAGTGTGTCTTCACTTATTTTGCAGTGTGATTTCTCTGCATTATAGTATAGCCAGTGGATTTTTCACTTATGCTAATAGAACTCTTGTTAACAAACTTATCTCATCTGGCCAAACTTCTTAAAACATCTAATCTCCAAGATTCCTTATTGAGCCAAATTATGATGATGATGATGTTGATGAGTATGATAATGATGTCAATTCTTCTCTGTTTCTTTTCTTCTTTTCCTTCTATTTGAAAGATTTCAATTCCTTGTTTCCCAGTTCTGCTTAGGAGTTACCTGTAATTAAAATATCTTTATTCTCTTTGTATATTATAAAATCCATAGTCTAAATTAGCCTTAGGAAATGTGTATCATCAGGAATGAAAGAAGCTTTTTCTAGTTACTCAGGTGTCCCCTGCTTCTGTATCAAAAATGGTTGCAGGATGAATTTATGAAAGGGTTTTTGGCATTCCCAGGGAATAATTCCTTTTGAAATGGAGCAGAACTATATGGTTCTTCCCCATCATGTCCTCAGCCTGCTTTTTGTCTGTGGAAAAACTTCACAAGAATAAGTTTAATCAGAGAAGTGAGAACATGCAGAAATGAAGGGAAACTATCAAAGAAGACCAAATAATAATAGTCTACCCATTAAGCAAAGTCAAGGACCTTTAGTTCCTCCTCAAGGACTGGTAGATAATATTCTGAGTCATATCCGGTGAGCTGTCTTGAAGATGCTAAAACCCTCACCAGGTGGAAGAAGTTAACCACATGATGACCAGAATGTAGCCATTATGTAAGAAACCACAGTTCCTAGAATTGGCCTCCAGAGATGGAAACAAGCCTGGAACTGAAGGTTAGCTATACCTAAGTCAAACAAGATGACACTGGTCAGATCACCAATGACCAATTGCAAGATAACTGTTGGAGCTGACTGTGATGTTTCTGTATGTTATAGCACCCTCCCTCTCCCTATAAAAGCTCTTGCTCACTGTGTCATTGGGGGATGGGGGGATGGGGGTTAGCCTTTGGACAGGTGTCCACCTCCCCTCACTAGTTGCCAGCATTCAAAATAAAACAAACTTTCCTTTCCACCAAACTTGCTCTTCATTGGTTTTTTGAGCAGTGCGCAGCTGGACCCCACTTTTGGTTATACTTTTTCTCCCATTCTGGGTGTCAGCTCTGCCTGCATGCCTGCCAGGCCTCAGAACCCAAATGTTCTCTCTCCTAAAATCATAGAAACGCTTACTCTTAAATCATTAATTCACACTGAACTGTAAATGACTGTTAATGGTGACATTTAATTCCTTCATAAATACTATTTTTAATGGGAGAAGAGCTAAAATAATAAAGACCTCTGTAGAACTTCAACCAGTGGATTGTGAATATTTTTGAAAGTGTTATTGTTTTTATTTAAATTTTATTTATTTATTTTACTTGGAGGCTAATTACTTTACAATATTGCAGTGGTTGTTGCCATGCATGAATCAGCCATGGGAGTACATGTGTCCCCCATCCCAAACCCCCCGCCTACTTCCTTCCTTATCCCATCCCTCAGGGTCACCCCAGTGCACTGGCCCTGAGCACCCTGTCTCATGCACTGAACCTGGACTGGCAATCTATTTCACATATGGTAATATACATGTTTCAATGCTAGTCTCTCAAATCATTCCACCCTCACCTTCTCCCACAAAGTCCAAAAATCTGTTCTATACATCTGTGTCTCTTTTGCTGTCTCTCATATAGGGTCATTGTTACCATCTTTCTAAATTCCATATATATGTGTTAGTATACTGTATTGGTGTTTTTCTTTCTGACTTACTTCACTCTGTATAATAGGCTCCAGTTTCATCCACCTCATTAGAACTGATTCAAATGTTTTCTTTTTAATAACTGAGTAATATTCCATTGTGTATAAGTACCAC
>SJYV01053323.1:910414-948772 GCA_006410875.1 Neotragus pygmaeus
CCTCTTCACTTTCTGCCATAAGGGTGGTGTCATCTGCATACCTGAGGTTATTGATATTTCTCCCGGCAATCTTGATTCTAGCTTGTGCTTCTTCCAGCCCAGCATTTCTCATGATGTACTTTGCATGTAAGTTAAATATGCAGGGTGACAATATACAGCCTTGACATACTACTTTTCCTATTTGGAACCAGTCTGTTGTTCCATGTCCAGTTCTAACTGTTGCTTCCTGACCTGCATATAGAGGTTATCTCTTTCTTTCATTACAGATTTCATTTCTTCAAGGTTTTCCATAGCTTCTGAGCCAAAGTTAAGTTCTCCATTTCTATTTAATTCATGGTTAAGCTCTGGGCCTTAAATTCTTTCTTCAGTTGCTCAGTATCACACATTTTTTCCTGTGTTTCACTCATTTCTTCTTTTAACTTAAAAAGTCACTGTTCGTTTGCTTTCAGTTCTCGGACCTTTTCTTGCATTTGAGTTTTCTAGATCCACTTGCATATCTGTTATTTCTTCTGTCTTCTCAGAGACAATCCCTCTGAGTTTATCAATAATTTCCTGGTGCTCCTTCAGATGCACCTGAGCAATTCTTAGTTCCTCTTGTTTTTCCAGGTCTTTAGCTTTTGTTTCTCTGAGGCTTTCCCTGAATTGATCTTACTCCATTTTGAGGGTTCCCTCCATTCTTCTTAGGTCATCTCTTTCCTTAGTAACAGATTTTATTTCTCCAACATTTTCATGAAGTTTCTGAGTCAACCTTAACTTCTCTGTTTTTGTGCTTTCCAGGACTGAATTCTGGGTCTCTAATTGCTTATTCAGTTGCTCTGTTTGATACATATTGTCCCTGAGATCATTTTTTACCTTAAGAAGTTGATGTTCTTTCTCCTGAAGTTCTTGAATCTGTGCTTTTAAGGCAGTATTTGTGTTTTCTAAATTCATTTGGTATTTGATATATCATCTATCTTCTCTGAAACAATTCCTCTGAGTTTATTATAGTTTCTTGATGCTCCTTCACATTCGTTTGGGCACTTCTTAGTTCCTCTCATCTTTTCAGGTCTCTACTTGTTGTTTCTCTTAGGTTTTCCTTGAGCTGGTCTATCTCTACTTTGAGAGTCTCCTCCGTATTCCTAAGGTCATCTCGCTCTTTTGTAACAGATCTTATTTCTGTAAGATTTTCATGGAGTCTCTGAGTTAACTTTATGTTTTCCCATTCTGTATTTTGTAGAGTTGACTTTGGGCCTCAAGTTGCTTCTTCAGGNTCTCCTCCGTATTCCTAAGGTCATCTCGCTCTTTTGTAACAGATCTTATTTCTGTAAGATTTTCATGGAGTCTCTGAGTTAACTTTATGTTTTCCCATTCTGTATTTTGTAGAGTTGACTTTGGGCCTCAAGTTGCTTCTTCAGGTTTTCCATTTCACATATTTTTTCCCAAGTCTCACTGACATCTTTCATCTCAAGACATTGATGTTCTTCTTCCTGAAATTCTTGAATCTTTGCCTGTAAGTCAGCATCTGAATTCCCTAAGACTTTGGATATTTGTTCCTTGATCTGTCTTCTCTGAACTATTCCTTGCATTAATGGTTTCTTGGTACTCCTTCAGAAGCATGTAAGTAGCTTTCTTCTTTGATTTTCAGTTCTTCAGCTAGTTTCTTTAGTGTTTTCTTTGAGTTGTTGTCTTTCCTTTTGAAGGGCCTCCTGTACCCTTTCCAGTTCATCTCTTTCCTTAATTATGGTTTTTAATTCTTGACTTGCCTGAAGCTTTTCAAGTCAGCTTGAGCCTCTCGCTTTCTATTCTTTGTAGTGATGAATCTTTGGCTTTGAGCTGTTCCTTTAACTGTTCCAGTTCACTCGTTTTTTCCAGAATCTCACTGATTTCGTTGATAGTAATAAACTGTTTCTCATAAAGCTCTTGCATCTTTTTCTGTAATTCATCATTTGGTGTTTTTAATTCCTGTTGAATGCGTGATATTTTAGTTTCTCTTCCTGATAGATCCACTCCCAGTTTACCAGTAATTTCCTCTTGTTCTTTCAGGTGACAGTGAGCAACTCATTCCTCTTCGGTTTCTAGTTATTAGCTGCAGTTTCTCTTGGAGTTGGTTCTTTTCTGATTGAAGAAACTTTTGTAGCCTCTGCAGGTCAGCTCTCTCCTTAGCCAGTTTTCACTTCATCATGACTTTCTTCAAGTCTTTCAGACAATTCGAACTTTTCCATTTCTAGCTTTAGCAGTGCTGAGTCTTTGACTTTGAATTGCTCCTTCAATTGCTCCATCTCATTCATTATTTTTTTAGTCTCACTGTCTTTTTCTTTCATATTGAAGGACTGTTCTTGTTTGTTTTGAGATGCTTGGATCTTTTCCTTTAGCTTTTCTTGAACTTCTGCTAGTTTTTCACAGGTCCTACAAAGCTCTTCGTTCTTCATGGTATGGTTCTTTTCTTGTGCAACAATATCCTGTTGTTTTTTAAGTTCGTTTCCAAGAATTCTTAATTCTTCCTGGTTTGCAATGGTCATTTCAACGTTTTCTCTTAGGTTGTCTTCAGTTGTTCCTTTTCTGCTGTAATGCTCTAACATTTGTTGCAGTTCATCTTTCTCTGTTGCTCAGTTAGCTCATTATCCTCAGCATCTACAATCAGAGCTTGGGTTTTTTGGGCTTCCAGATTTTGGCTTTTATCTATGCCAACCATCTTTTACTGAAATTCATTCCTAGTTTCTCCTAAGTTTTCTTCTATAAGCAAATTCTTGCAGGTTTCCTTAGAAATTTTCATTTTTAGAATGTTAATTGTTTCTTGGTGTTGTTTTGAAGACTCAGGAGCATTTCGTGGTTGTTCCTGGGTGTTTGTATTCATGTTTATAGTATCCTGAATGTCATTTTTGAGTTGGTCCCTCTCGATTTGTAGGCTGTCTTGGAGTTATTTCTGATCATCTTTTTCTTGGGTTAAGGTTTTTACTTCTACGAAGGTTTGTTGAAGTTTCTCAGTGTTTTTTTCCTTTTCTACAGTGTGCAGCCTAGAATCTACTTTCTAATTGTTCCTTCAGCTCTTCCACGTTTTAAAATCTTTCTTGATTCTCAGTTGTTTTTTGCTGAAGTTCTTGGGTTTTGTGAGAGAGCTCTGTCTTCAAAGCCTCCAAATCTAAACCAAGTTCTTGAGCTTCTTTAGAGAGATTTCCTATTTCTTGATTCAGTTTTGCATTTTCTTCAAGGACCTTCTTATTGTACTTTTGCTCAGATTCAGTATGATGATTTTTAACATCTTGGAATTCCTGAACAGTGCTTTCACAACTCACCTGGGAAGTTTGTAGGTCAGTTTTAGTGTTCCCAATTCCCTCAAGTAAACCTTGAATTCTACTTTTCTTATCAACTACTTCAGAAGACAATTTGTCTTTTTCTAATGTTAATATATAGAGCCCTTCAGATTTATCATGTATCTCTTTCCTTAGCATTTCTATTTCTGAAGGTCAGGATTTCGGTTCTGACAGCAAAGCTTCATTTGCTTCATTATGCAAAGCTTCATTTTCTTCGACTACTTTAGTCAGTTCTTTCTGCAGATGGGTTATTTTTCTTTCCAAGGCCATATTAGAGAGCAGGTCTTTTGAACTTTGCCATCTGTAAGGGAGGTGAGTTTTGTTATTTCACTGAAACCATCTATAAGGGAGGTGAGTTTTGTTATTTCACTAAGAGAAAATTGTAATTCTTTCTCCAGATCAACTTGCATTTTCTTTTTCACCTCCAGCTGACTTTGATATAACTGCATATGATTTTCCATCTGCTTGCATGTACTTGAAAGTTTTTTTATTTTCTCTTTCAGCTTTAGATTTTCACCTCTAAGGAAGGCTGATTCTCTTTTGGCATCAAGAGCTACAGTTTTGACATCAAGCAGAGTCTTTCATTTGTTTTAGATCTTCAGTGTTTTCCAATGAGTATGACAAGTCCATTTTCATACTTTCTGACTTCTGAGAGTCTTTGTATTCCTGTAGCATCTTAATCTGGTCTTCCTTTTCTCTAAGCAGCTCTACTTTTGAACTTAGTTTGTTCTCTTGATCTTTCTCTGCTTTTCTTTCTAGAGCTTCAAATTCATCCAAATCATTCTTTTCTCTTAATTTCAATTCCATTTCTTCCTTTTCTCTTAATTGTTCATAGTCTAATACCAGGTTATCATAGTGAGCACAAAGTGAATTTACTTTCTAAGTTTTCTTGACTTAGTAGCTTTGTTGCTGGATTCCATTCTATCTCAGTTAATGTATCAAGAGTGTTACTGAAAATATCAGACTGAACAGAGAGATTCATCAGTTTCTTCTAAACTTACAGCAGCCTTATGTGTTTTTGTTGTTATGTTCATTGGCATATTTATTTATGTAGTCTGAGTCCTTCATTTTGTTAATTTTCCCAACGTACCAAGGGACTCTGGGTTTTTTTAGCCTTTAATTCTTGTGATGCTAGGGAAGAAGAGGTCACCAGCATCCGTGTTAGGTTTCGAATTTTCTCAATTTGGACTTTTTGAAGTAGGTCTTTTTCTTCCAAGACTTGGGCCAGTTGGTCTTTTTCCTTTGCCTGGGCTCGAGTCTCTAAAGAAACCTCTAATTTACTTTTTAAGATCCATTATTTCTTTTCTGTATCTTTTCAGGAGAGCTTCATCACTTGATACCTTGTTAACATAAGGAGTATTCTTTATGTATTTGGCAGTGCTGGCAAACTGGAGAGTAATAAGGGTTTCATCAGAAGACACCAGAGTAATCGTGCAGACAACATGTGTTTTTACGTTTCCTCCCAAGGAATTCTGGAGAATTCATGTTAATTTGCTATCTCGATAATTTATGAAACCATCAACTTGTCCATTGCTAAGTTTTTTGATCACTTGTCCCAAAATAAATAAGCTTTGATTTATATTATAGCCTTCCTTGAGTCGCAGACCTTCAGCACTTGTTTGAGCAGCCCTTTCAACTGCCTGCAAGATCAACCAAATTCAAATGGGACACTTTGACAGATCCTTCAAAATTGGAAGGTTCGCCTTTCTCTCTACTTTCCAAAATCATCCTAAAAATGGTATGAGAACAGACTACTTCTTTGATTCAGTTTTGTAATTCCATAATGCCTGTTCTTTTCTCCTTTTGTGATCCACCTCAAAGCCATTTCTAATGTATAAACAACTTCTATGAGGTCGGCCACATACACATTCCTGTTGAAGTCTTCCCAAATTATTAAAAGCTTCATTTTTTGAGGATCACAACATAAGTCTGTAATGGTTTCATTGTATATCTCCATGTAAGACACACGTAAGAGAAATTCCCTACAGGAAACTTCTTAATTTTCTGGAAAGTGTCATGAATTGCTCTGAGTGTTACTCCCAAATATTCTTGTGAACCCATCGTAGTATATGTTTCTCCTGAAGCAGTCTTCCCATAGGCAAATATAATACCATTTTAGCCTTGGATGGCAGAATGTATGATTAACAGCACAATTTTCTTCATACACATTTTTAGTAGTTTCATTACTATGAAAGACACAATCAAAATTAAAGGATTTACTCCCATCAACTTGATAAATTATATTATTGTCAGTTTTCCGGTAAACTTGAGTACCTTTTCCAAGCGCTTCTTCTCTGCTGTTGAGCAGTCGAACCTGGCATGCAGACAGCTACGGCTCCTTCCTTAGCCATCCTGCCTGGTTGGATCCCAGGGAATAGAGAAAATGTTTTAAAGGAGAAATGAAAGTTGGTTTTCAAGTAAATACACAGTAAATTCTAGACCAGAGGTTTTTGTTAGTGGACCTCGGACTCAGGAGAGGCACAAGGTAGGTTGCTGAGTTGTTAATGCATGCAAAAGTCAATGAGCTAATAGTTCCTTAAATATTGTCTGAAGGGAGATAATATTTCATACATGTGTACTACTGTTTTCCAAGTATGTGAACATGTTCTGAGTAATAAAATGTAAATTATTGAAAAGGGTCATTCATCGTAACTTTAGGTAAATCATACTTCATTGTTTCCGAGTATAANCATACATGTGTACTACTGTTTTCCAAGTATGTGAACATGTTCTGAGTAATAAAATGTAAATTATTGAAAAGGGTCATTCATCGTAACTTTAGGTAAATCATACTTCATTGTTTCCGAGTATAAATAGTGAAAGCACATTTATTCTGTTTTTGGGATTATTAAAATTCAGGGCATTGGAAACTTTGTCCTAGGATAACATTGATTTCTCTCATTTATTATTATTTAATTTGTTTCTCTAGCAATTAGATGGTGATATATAATATAGGTTATGATATATAATAACAAGACCTGTAAAGTGTCATAGAGATGATGCTGTTTTGCAGTTTTACCTAAAGAATTGTGCTCTGAAAATTGGTCTGTAAACACATTTTCTATACAAGCAGTGGTATTTATAGATTTTTCTTTTGCTAGACTGTAAAATTTTTAGGGACAGGGTAAGAGATCTTATCATTATGTTTCTAGGGAGGGCAAAAATATTTATGCTGCAATATTAAGTGAATGAATGAAAAGAAGGTGTGTGTGCGTTTAAGCTTTTGAAATAAAACAGTTCTAAAAATTAGCTTTTATTGTTGTTTCTTTTTACGTAGTGTGGAAATATTTTTATCAGNGAGGGCAAAAATATTTATGCTGCAATATTAAGTGAATGAATGAAAAGAAGGTGTGTGTGCGTTTAAGCTTTTGAAATAAAACAGTTCTAAAAATTAGCTTTTATTGTTGTTTCTTTTTACGTAGTGTGGAAATATTTTTATCAGGAATGAGAGTGGACTTCTCTTAGTCCTAAACCACTGGACCAGGACCAGAAGTTTTGAAGGGCCAGGGCTTTGTGGGTTATCAGTAATGGCCTTGAAGGCTCTTGAGTATTTAGGGCAAGGTAGGAACTGAGATGTTAATTAACTACTTGAACTCGGCGGGTGGGAGGGGTGGCCCGAATTTCTTTTTTACTATGAGCTGTTGTTACTTATCCACATCTTTCCCTGACATTCTGCAGAACTTTATTATTGGAAGGGTGGTCACCACACTAGTAACAGTACTCAGAGTCCCAGGAGCTTTTTAGAAATGCACAGTCTCACACTTCACTCCAGGCCTTCTGAGTTAGAATCTTCATTCTAACAAGATCCCCAGAATATTCCTTCCCTGGTGGCTCAGCTGGTAAAGAATCCACCTGCAATGCAGGAGTCTTGGGTTCCACCCCTGGGTTGGGAAGATCCCCTGGAGAAGGGAATGGCTGCTACCCAGTCCATTCTGGCCTGGAGAATTCCATGAACCGTATAGTCCAAGAGATCATAAAGAGTAGGACACGACTGAGCAACTTTCACTTTCAGAATGTTCTGTATGTTCATGACAGTTGAGGAGTGCTAGTCTGGAATACATTCTCCAACTTTTTCTTCTTGAAAACTTTTATTCAAGCCCTGTTATTTTTTAAATGCCCAATAAAAAATGGTAAAACTTTTCAACTATCTTATTGTGCTGTTTATTCGGATTTTGTGAAGAATGATAAAAATCAGTCACTTGTAGTGAATCTTGAGACTTAAAGGTAAAAATTGTATGTATTAGAGAGAGACAAGGTGTATGTTTTACAGGATATTTTATCGTAGGAACAGAAAGAGATTGGGAGTTTTGATGTTTAAATGTTGACCTGTGCTTAGTGGCTCAGTTGTGTCCGACTCTTTGCTACCCCATGGACTGAAGTCTGCCAAGCTCCTCTGTCCATGGGGATTCTTCAGGCAAGAATACTGGAATGGGTAGCCTTTCCCTTCTCCAAATGTTGACCTACTAGGAGGTAAAGCAGAAAAGCTGGTTACTTAACAATAGCACATGACATTTCAGAGTGCTTCCCTTTCATAGTAACTAGTAGACTGGACTGGCAGGAGGCTGTCAAGAGTGGAGATCAACCAGGAAGCGTACCTTTTTATTTGACCATCACGCTCTCAAGATTGGTTTTGGAAAGGATTGCTGGAACCTAAGGGAAAGAGAAGGGCAGCTGTGCTTCTGTTTGCTCTGGGGGAGGGGTTTGGATCTTGTAGGACACTTTAGGGGCAAAGTAATGTTTCCCATAAAATTGTGTTTGCCCTTTATTTCCTCATCTTCCATTAGTCTTCTCTCTTTCCTGTAGCCCCTTAACTTTCGTTTAATCCCGATAGTTGCTTTGAAGCCAGCAGCCCTTTCCTCAGCCAGGCCTTCACCTGTTTCCGCTGCAGTTTTCTTTGGCTCCTGTCCTTTACCTACATCAGTGGTCCTCAGACGTGGACAGTTTTGTCTCCCTGCTCCTGTGGAACATCTGAGATATTTTTGGTCACGACTGGGACTAGATGCTGGTAAAAGGCCTACAGTGGTCCAGGACAGCCCTCCCCAGCAGAGAATTACCCAAAGTCTGTATTGCTGAGTTTGGGAAACCCTAACCTGGATTATAGCCGGAGTCCATGAATTTGTCCATGCCTTTTTAATTCTCACTCACAAGCTTTCAAGAATTCCCCCATGGAATGAAGTCCAAACTCCTTGGCAAGTGATACAAAACAATTCATGACTGTTTTAAAAATTGCGTTCAAGCCTCATCTTTTGTTCTCACGGTTGGCCCTCTATTAATGATAGGTTGAAAACTTGTAATTTGGAAACTTGTAGTTTTCCCTTAATTAACAACACAGTTTCTATATGCTTCCTGAAGTGCATTTTTCCTAGCCTATAATACATCTTTTCGCCAGCTGACTCTTTTTTTGTTTTGTTTTGCTTTTTTCCTATTTAGACACACTCCTCCTTCAACACTGCTCAGGCATTCATCCTCTCTATGAAGGCTTCTTTGTCTCTCTTCTTTTGGTACCTTGATTACATGTGCATTTTTAATATCACAGTGAGTGTTCAGTTTGCACAACTTTGTTACCTACTAGGTTATGTCCTCTTTTGGAGGGAAAGGTGTGTGTTTTAGTCATCATTGTATTCCAAGTACTTGGAATAGTTCTTGATACATTTTCCTTCAAGGGATAAATAATAGTTCAGATACTTTGGAAATAGATGGGACTTTACCATAATTTATGTTATCTGTGATGGGACTTCTGTCTGTAATCTTACTGCTTTTATATTGTGTTTCTTGACTTTGTGCTTTGTATTGCTGCCATCTCTTTCAGGTGTCCTTTGTCTTTTGTTGCTTATAATGGTATTTAAATGGTATCAGTACCCTAGACCTTTTCATTCAGTATCACATGGAAAGTTTATTTTTGGATTAGACTTTGTATGTGAAGTCGCTCAGTTGAGTCCGACTCTTTTGTGATTCCATGGACTGTAGCCTACCAGGCTCCTCCATCTGTGGGATTCTCCAGGTGAGAATACTGGAATGGGTTGCCATTTTCTTCTCCAGGGGATCTTCCCGACCCAGGGATTGAACCCGGGTCTCCCACATTGGGGGCAGACACTTTAACCTCTGAGCCACCAGGGAAGCCCTTTAATCCCTGGCTATTTATGGAAGAACTTAAATCTGTAATGACACAAGTTTGGTGATCTCTTCTACCTAAGAGAAAAGGCCTTGGGCTAATTAAAAGTTTTGGGCATGATGGGATGGAGGGAGAGGAATAATGAATTCCTCTTTGGAAAACTAAACATATGAGAGCTGTTGGGAAGGGAGAATCATACGTGGGATTCATTTAAACCTTTTTTCTATGCTGCTTAATGAACTACCATAAGAATAAATTTCACTAAAGTAGTAACTGGGTCAAAAACAAGTCTGGATTTATGAAGGATCTAAATAACAAAAGAACATATAAAGCAATAATTCTCTTGCTTTCAAATGTGTGACTGGAATTTGGGTGTCCTTATATAGATCCTGCTTGACAGGTTGTGATTTTGTTTAAATAAATATTCTTTGATGTGTTGAACTTTTTTGATCAGATAATTTTTAGCCTAGACAATTTCTAAAATACAAATTTTAAATTAGTGGCTTAATTTAGAAGGCTTAATTAAGGCTGTATTATTTTTGCTGTATATCAAAAGCCTTATTTGTTGTGAGCGATGTTATTAGAAATAACTTGCTTTAAAATTCTTTCATTTGTAATTTGATTTTGAAGAGTATATTTCTATTCTCATTCACAAAAGTTGCCTGTGATGTCAACACAGAGAGTAATTGAATTGGCTCAAGATTGCACAGAGGTGGAAATATTGTGGCTTCATGAAACTTTACCCACTGCTGTTAATTATTGGGTAGATGGGTAGTCTATTTGGTTTTCTAAGTTTAATTTTTGAAGAAAATTAATATTAACTACTTACTCCTGCAGTCTTGAGACAGAACAATGAGTAAAGACAGATTTTAAGTTTCAAATGAGATACCTTCCCACAAATATATATCAGTATTCCTGAAAGGAAAAAAATGGCAATTTCTCTTTAAGATGCAATTTACTATACATTTGCTATAATTAAGAGAAGGAAGATGGTGGAAACTGTCATTAACTATATAAAAAAACCTTGCCAACCACTATTAAAATTATTTACTACCTTTATTATAATATTATCCAAAGACTCTGGCTATTATTAGATAGTTTATTTAGTATCAATCTGTTCAAATTACTGAGATTTATAAGACCAATGAAATTTGTATATTTTTTTAAAGTCTGAGATTATTTTTTTTGATTGAGTACAAGTTGAATGCCTTATAATAGATCAATTGNTATTAGATAGTTTATTTAGTATCAATCTGTTCAAATTACTGAGATTTATAAGACCAATGAAATTTGTATATTTTTTTAAAGTCTGAGATTATTTTTTTTGATTGAGTACAAGTTGAATGCCTTATAATAGATCAATTGGTACTCTGCCCTAGTTTTACTTTTAAAAATTAAAAAAAAAAAAAAAAGTCCATTCCTTAGAAATTAGCTGCTTCTTTTAAGTGAGTAATTCTCAGTAGGAAATAACGTAGTGAGATGGGGAGCAGAAAAAGATACAGCATGAAGAATTTTGTTAACTGTATTTTGTGTCCTTGAAGCCATTTCTTNAAAAAAAAAAAAAAGTCCATTCCTTAGAAATTAGCTGCTTCTTTTAAGTGAGTAATTCTCAGTAGGAAGTAACGTAGTGAGATGGGGAGCAGAAAAAGATACAGCATGAAGAATTTTGTTAACTGTATTTTGTGTCCTTGAAGCCATTTCTTCATATTGCATTGAGCATAGGTAAGTGCCAGTGGAAAAAATTTGGAAAGCATAAACTTTGCTGTTAAGTTAACTTCTATTCATTAAAGTCTTAATAAACTCAGATTATAATGGATTTCACTAAAACATCTGTTGTTTTCTGTAATATTGTTGTTAGGACTGTGGGTTCTTTTGGAGATGTGTGTGTTCCGGGGTGGGGATGGGGAATGGTGGGTGGGGATAAGGACATTAGAGGGAATGTCTCAGAAATTGTACTTGTTTCCTAGTCCACCATTCCTGATACCTTCTGTGTGTTAGTTACTAGCTTAGATTAGTGTGGGGGTTGTTAGGAGTGGCCTGGTTTCTTTCCTTCTTTTTCCTAGCCAAGGAAGTATCGCCTGGGGATGCTGGAGGAGAGGCTAGTTCCGATGGGATCAAAGGCACGAAAAGCAAAGAACCCTATTGGCTGCCTTGCTGACAGGTGTAAATCAGGAGTACCCATCAATATGGTTTGGTGGAACAGAGTCACAGAAAACAATTTACAGGTAAAAATACTTTTTTTAGACATTTTTGAAAGTGAATATTTTGGCTGCTTTCTGTGTCTGTGTGGGGTGGTGGGTATGAGATTGGATGGCTTAGCTGATATACTTAGATTTGTTTTTTTTTTTTTTGATGTAATTAGTGGCCCATTAACTATGATTTTGTTTTGTGGCATTTTTGCACTTTCTCTGCTTTTATGTTCCTATTCTTTCATTAAATTTAGTTTTTCCTGTTGGATTTTGTTAACAATGCAGTTTATTTTTAATACACAAAGTTGTTCAGGGTACTACATTAAAAAATCATATTATAAAACTGATTACAGAAAATCTCATTTATTTGGAATCCGAATAACAGAAAGCTCTTATGTATTGTCTTTTTGTACATTTTTAACTAGATTAAAAATTGTGTCTACACAAGCTTGTCTAGTGTTGGCTCTGAAACCAGCTTCAGTAGTATGTTGTCATAGATGCATTTCAGTCTTTGCATTTTCTGTCCTAATGAAAATGAATTTTTATAACTCACAGGCTAGCTCTCGTGTGAGTGAATCTGAAGTACCCACCGAATAGCTTGGATCATATTCCATTTTAATTTGGATTATAATGATTATAGTCTCATTTAAAGACATTGGTAATTGTATAAAATGGATAGCTCTACTAATCATTCAGTTTGGCTGGAAGTAGAATATCTTTCATCCGAAACTCCCTGAGTAAATGTATTATTTTTAATATATTGCTAGCCAAAAGTCTGTAACTCCACATATACACATCACACTCAGAAAGGATATTACAAAGTTAACAACTTGGTTTTATTTCTGTCACCAGCTTTGTATTATGAAGAGGTTTCACAGGACTTTGGTCTGTTTAATGTTAATACCATATCAGTATCTATACTGCCTTGGGCACAGAAATAAAAGTTATCCTGAAAATACTGCACATGTCACTGCTACTTTGGTAGTGTTTTTTCTAAATATAAGGAAAAATAGGAAAGTGGCAGGGGGATCCACATAATCAAATACTTAAAATCCTCAGTTGAAAGTTTGGGATATGTCAGTTGTGAATAAGAATATAGTTTACTGAATTTTTATTTTTGAGATGAGAGAGATTTGATGTGGTTAGTGTTAGAATTATTCTTCAGTTTTAAAAAGAAAGCCTGAAAATAAATTGGGTCCCAACTTATGTTGGTTTCAGGGGACACATGGATAATGCAGAGGCACGGTCACTTGACTGCCCCACCTGCCCACGGCTGTTCTTACCCCTTATCTCAGTGGTAGTTTTGAGGTACCCCTTTTTAGCATAGCTTGAAAAGTCATTAGGTTAGTATAAGAATATATGCTAGAATTATGCTTTATTTTTAATTTAAAAAGCTAGTAATAGATTTTGTAGAAGGAAATGGCAACCCACTCCAGTATTCTTGCTTGAAGAATCACATGGATGGAGGCGCCTGGCGGGCAACACCCCATGGGGTTGCAAAGAGTCAGACATGACTGAGCAACTAACACACGGTTATAGATTTGCATTCAATATGTTAAAGACTGAATTGATGTTATCTGAATCTAATACTTCAAATACTAATAGTACTTTGTGCTTCAAATAGTTAAAATAGTTCTTTTTCTTTTCTTTTTTTTTTCCACTTAAGGGACATAAGGAATGCTTAGTCTGATGTTGGAGGGACAGTGGTACCTTACAGTATTAGTCATGTGGTGTCCATTACTGTCTTTGTGCATTCCTAGATTGGGTACCTGGTACTGTTTATTCAGAGCAAAGAGTATGTCAGTGAAGTTTTCTTTTCCATTGGAGTCTTTATCTTTTTTCTTCTATAAGAAAAGTAGCTTACATAAATAGTTCTATATGGTTTCTTTTTAGTTTTGTATGTTTGTTTACTTTTAGGTAGTTTAGATTTTTCACATATAAAAATCTTTAAAGTATGGATATATTCATCTTTCCTGTTTCATTTGTTTGCTTTCTTTCAAAGCTTAAGTCTTCCAATCCTAAGGTCAGAAAAATATTTATCTGTATTTTATTTTAGAATTATAGTTGTGTTTCTTAAATGGTTACCTTGTGCCAGACACTGCACTAAGCTCTTTACGTAGTTTGTCTCTTTTGGTCTCTTATTAGACAGTTATTATTGTTAAGAAACATTTTTAGATAAGTAATATTAAGGTTAAACTATGGTCAGTGGAGAAGCAGAAATTTGAAGCCACGTGTGTCAGGCTTCAGAATCTCCTCACATTTGTGTAACATAGTTCTAGCTCTACTGCGTGTAGGCACGGAATGTAGCTTATATGTGACTCTACCATATTTGTAAGGTTGGTCTTTTTTTCCTCATGATTCATCTTTTTTTCTCGGTGACAGTTCACCTCACTGCCTTTCTTTCTGGAACTTTAGATATTTCTTTACACTGATTTCTTAATCTTGACCCAACATCTTTTTGGAAGACAAATTTTGGAAAAAGAAGTTTTTTTACTTCTGAAAACAAAACAAAAAACCAAACCAAACCCCAAACCAAACAAAAACCTAAAGTGACAACAAAAACTTCCTCTGAAAGTTTCTACCTGGATCATTCATAATTGCATTTGTTCTCCAGTGTGAGTCCTGTGATTTTCCAGCCTTTTGCTACTTATATCTTTTATTTTCTACCAAGAATCTTGTGATATGAAAGACTCTACTGAACACACGACATTTGTGAAACAGTGATTCTTCTAAAATACAGATTATACTAACTAGAGGATCAAAGAAAACTGAAAATTTCTTATACTGTGGAGGTAGCTAATAGGTAGCTATGGTGGAGGCTTTATTTATTTTTCACATTGCTGTTTGAAATATTGATAATATCTAACTGATTTCCACTATTGCTTCTATGGAGTTGAAATAGAGTCTAGTCTTTTCTCTGATTTCTTTAAAACCCATTTATTCCTTCCGTGCTTGTAGTTTGGTGTGATCAAAATTTTGCCAGAAATTTTTGTATGTGGAGAAGAGAAAAATACTCTGTTGCAGGCAGGCCAAATCTTCAGTGACAGAGGGATACACATCTACATGCAAAGATACCAGAAGGCATCAAGACACCCTCAAAGTTTCAGAGGTCTCCTTAATCATCACACCCAGCGGTCTCACCGAGTACTTTGTCCTGCAGGCCACCTTTTCATTTCAATCTCTTTCCCTTGTGCACGCTTGACTCTCTTTCATCCCTGCTCCTTATGAGCTCCTGTTCTCAGCTCATTTGTTCTTTGCTCTGCCCTGTATGTCTAAGATTCTTAAATTTTTATTTGTATTATAACTGGACTTCTTAGTTCAAGACCGACATCTTGGTGCCTTCTGGTATCTTTATATGTAGAGGTGTACCCCTCTGTCACTGAAGATTTGGCTTGCCTAAAACCGAGTGTGTTTTTCTTCTTCACATATACTGCTGCTTTATATTCTCTTTATAGTCCTTCTCGAGTCAGTGACTTTATCATCATTCCAGTCATTGAGAGTACATAGCTTCATTTCTACTCTGTCATTTCCCATTTCTACCATTTATTATGAGGAGACTCCTGAGGTTTGACTATCCATTAATTGAAAGATGATACATTGGGCAATTTACATTTGCCATCATATTAAGGCTTTACCACAATAATGACATATTATCCCCCATTTAAAAAATATGTAAATTGCAATTTAGAAAAGGCTTATTGTTCTTATTGTAAGTGATAAAGCTGGGATTCTCACCCAGATCTATTAAATTTTAAGTCTTGATATTTTCCTGCTATGTTGTCTGCCTGGAATCCCCATTCCTTAAAATTGCACAGTATCTTTTTCTTCCTTTCCTTTTTTTTTTTTTAAACTTTTACTTTAACACAGCTAACATAGTTTAATACCCTCAGTGTATTTTCTGGATAATTTTTTAAAGTACCTTCAGGATCTACTCTGTCTTTCTAGCGCTCTCTCTCTTTACTGTCCACATACACTAAAATTCTAATCATATGAAATCTTTCATACCTCATATAATACAAAATATACAGCCAGTTCTCAGTTCCTTTTTATCTCTGTATTGCCTTTAGTTGAGCCTAAAAAATCTTTCCTCCCTTTTCCTTTGAGAGTATCTCAAATGCTACCTTTTTTGTAAATACTTGCTCAAACACGTTTAAAAAAAAAATTTTTTTTTTTTTTTTTACTGTTTTCACAGTACTTGATGTTATTTAACTGCTATTTCATTCTGTTTTAAACTTCTTCATCTGTTTGTCTTTTCCAACTGAATTATAAGTTTGTGTGATTAGGCGTATGTTTATTTTTGTACCCTTAAGGTATTCTGCTTGTTTCTAAATGCCACGTTTAATTTTCCTTTCTTAGGCAATATGTGAAATTTGTAGTAGTTTGAGAATTTTATGTATTTTGAAAAATTGATCATAGGTTGTCTGGGATTTATAGCCACTGTATGTTACTATTGTTTAATTTAATTATCATGATTGATTTAGAACATAGGGTGGTGATTTCTTTTACTATCTTAGAGGATCTTTTATTTTTTTTAATTAAAAATTTAACATTATTGGTATATTCATGATATTTTTCAGTCTTGCAACCTGGTAGTAGTCTTATTTCTTGACAGTGTTAAGTGACAAAGCTCTGTTTTGTGTTTTTCTTATGGCCTCAGCTTGAATACCAAACAGGTGTTTGTAGATGGAGGGTCACCCAAGACTCGGCATCAGCAGTTGTTTATTTCACTGAAGTGCAAGTTCACTTTCATCTTTCTTTAGTCTCTCTCCGGCGTGATGCCCATTCCTCTGCCTGACCAATCTGTATGTGAAATCGAGATTTTTTTTCATTTGCACTATGATCACACAGTTCAAAGGCCATTGTTCAGGATTGAAATATTTTATCACTTACCTTATAGAATTGTTGTGAGGATTCAAATTTCTGTTTGAATCTATTGTTTGTATAGTAAATATTAAATAAGTGTTCATTCCTTCAATTTGTCCTCATCACTTCTAAATTTTGTGTTTGTTTCTATTTATTTATGGTGGTATTTGTGATTTATATTCAGATGTGCATGGCCTTACGGTACATATGGAAAGAGGGTGTGACATTGTGTCTTTTAGGAGCTCTCATTTTGATGCTGATACACTTGAATAGTTAAAGTAATTCCTTTAAAAATGCTTTTTTGAAGGGTAACAGTGTGTTCCCAGCCTTCATGTTATTAGATGTCAACTTGAATGAAAGGATGGGAAAGGTGTGATTTTATCAACTTCTCAGGGTATTGCATGCTAAGATTTACCTAAACGTAATGATGTGTTACATAAAGTCATACTCATTTTGTCTTTGACTTTTGGAAATAGTGGGGTTATGAATCAAAGATTATTAATATTATTGTTATTTTAGCTTTACTCCTGAAGTGATGGAAATGAATGAAAACTGGGACTGTTNGCTAAGATTTACCTAAACGTAATGATGTGTTACATAAAGTCATACTCATTTTGTCTTTGACTTTTGGAAATAGTGGGGTTATGAATCAAAGATTATTAATATTATTGTTATTTTAGCTTTACTCCTGAAGTGATGGAAATGAATGAAAACTGGGACTGTTGGATGTATTAGTAGATTCATACTTGTCGATGTCTCTTGATGGTGTTTTTCCCCTTCTGGTCGGATTGAATGGTATTTATTTCTTGTATTTAGTTTGTAAGAATGTTCACATTAAAATCTCTTGGCCCTCAAGTTCTGCTATGAATTCTAGTTGCTCGTTACTGATGCTTTTACAACCCAGGGAGTTTTGGTAACTCACTGCATGTGCTTCAATCTTTAGTTACTGAGTTTGATGTTATTTCAGGAGATTTCTAGTCTCGTGCCCAGGAAATGGGATTCTTTGGGCTTTAGTTGGAGTGGATTGGGATTTATAAGAGTGAGGCTTTAGTCTATCTAATCAGTATTCCTCAGGACTTTGAAAAGTTATAGAACTGTGGGACAGCTGAAATGACATGACGGTATATGTTCTGCTTTCTGACCCACAGTCCATCCCAGATCCTCTTCTTTTTTCCTCTTCTTCTTCTCTTCAGCTGTTATTCTAAACCTTTATCATTCACCTCACACCCATTCATCCTCTCTCTCACTTTCGAATAAATGACTTATGTTCTTCAGAGAAGGGAAAAAAGTCATTGAGAGTGAGTTGCTTCATATGTTGGCTTTCTACCTACAGAAAACACTTTCACTTATACCCTTTCTTACAATTTTTCCTTCTGTTATAGAGAAACAAGTGTTCCTTAACTGTATCCTTCAGAACCTGTCTTTATCCCCCTTAGCAATTTATTTCATTATTTATCCCTGTTCAGTTTTAGACAGTGATTTCTTGACATTGATTTCTTCCCAGCTTGGTCTTCCCGGACCAAGGAATGCTACATGAGGAAATACTCTGTTGTCAGTACGTTTGGGAAACTGTGTGATAGAGTTTGAGAGCTGTTGCTGCTGCTAAGTCACTTCAGTTGTGTCCGACTTTGTGTGACCCTATAGACGGCAGCCCACCAGGCTCCGCCGTCCCTGGGGTTCTCTAGGCAAGAACACTGGAGTGGGTTGCCATTTTCTTTTCCAATGCATCAGAGTGAAAAGTGAAAGTGAAGTCGCTCGGTCGTGTCCAATTCCTAGCAACTCCATGGACTGCAGCCCTCCAGGCTCCTCCGTCCATGGGATTTTCCAGGCAAGAGTACTGGAGTGGGGTGCCTTTGCCTTTTTCAAGAGTTTGAGAGCGGCTTCCTACTTACTGCTGTTACTTTTTCACCTTGCATTCATCCCTTAATTCTCAGTGTTTTATCTTTCCCTTTTATCATTATTGAGACTCTCTTTTGATGTGTATATAGTGACCAAAAGTCACAGCACTTACTTGACTTCTGCCACATCTGACATTGTCATTCATTCTCTTTCCTTGCAACTGTCATTGTCTCTGCTCTGAGACTGTCCTTTATTAGTGTCTTCCAGGGACCTTGTGTCGTTTGCCCTGCCCTCAGAAGCTCTCCCGGCTCTGTCTTTCTTTTCTTGACCCTCTTCCTTTCTCTGCACATGGCGATCTGCAGTGCCTCCATCACACCTGACTCATGGATGTGTGTGTGTGTGTATCCTCTCAGTCCTCCGCACTTACTGTGAATATTAGCTGCTTCTGAACATCCTCATTTCAATAGTCTAAATTGAATACTTTTTAATCTTTTCCTTCTTACCTGTTCTTGCACTCACACACATGTGTACACACTGTCTGCTCTGTCTTGATTGTTGATATCACCCAGTTTTCTAATTTGTGAGCTCTCCTCGATTTTTCTCTCTTCATATCTCCCACTTTCTTTGGCCACTGAGGTCTGTTGGTTGTGCTGCTTTGAAATTCTCTTCCCTGTTAGTGTCACTACGGTACAGTTTAGGCTCCCTTTCACCTTCTACCTGGACTGTTACTGTTGTAATCTCTTACTTGGTTTCCTGATTCTGGTCTTTTCTTTCAAAACACTACCAGGGTGACTATCTGATCTTGTTTCTTGTCTGATCAGAATCTCTCAGAAAGGTAGGTCACCCCTGCAGACCTCCTGAACTGGTTGCAGTGCCATGGAGAGAAGCATGCGCTTCCCACCTCTGCCTTCGAACATGCTCTCTGCTTTCTGTGTGTGCCCTCTATCTGTCTTGACTCAGCAAACTTGTCTGTCTTTTAGGATTCGAGTCAAACGTATGGTCTTAGGACCTAATTAGACAGCATGAAGCATTTGTGCTCTTTTCCATAGCACCTCACATCGTGGTCATTAGTGTATGTATAACTTACAGGCTAGCAGTGAATGGCATTCTGTAGGTACTTACTATCTTTTTAGATACATGGATGTTCTGAGCTCTTGTGAGTGTTGGGTTCTGGGTACATTCTATACCTGTGAAATGCCAGCCTGTGAACGTCTAGAACATAGTGCGTATGTTTCAGGTATTTTGTTCTCTACAGTGCCTCGTACAGTGCCCAGCACAGTGTCAAGTGTCTTTTATTATTCAGCTGACTGATGAATTAACCGGGATTAAAGATTATCTGGTGAGATAAGTATATAGTTTTATGACATAAAATACTATTATGGAAAAATCTTTGAAAAGTCTTAATATATGTTAAATTTTGTTATTAAATATGGCAGGATTCTTGGTTAGAGAGAATGCCTCTAAGTAAATCTTACTATGAAACGTGACGGATTTTACTGTTACATAGTCCTGGATAGAAGATGTACGTGGGTGCACAAGATGGTTATAGCTGTGTAGAGTAACTGCTGCCTCCATGGAATGTGGTGATGGTCTCATTTTCTTCTGGACGACTCATTAACTGACTCAAGTGGACATTTTTGCCTCTTTTAGGGAGAATGCTATTTTTTTCCAACTTTATTGAGACAATTGACAAACAGGAAGAGTAGTATTAAGAATTAACTAGGTAGAATATTGAGAATGCCTCTGTGTTGGTTAATGATTACTGTTGTTGGAGAACTTTGATGAGTAAATGACTTAATGGAAGAGGAATGTTTCATTCATTTTTGTCTTTGAATGCCTTCTGTCCTCCAGATGAAGATTTTGCTTTTTTATATCCGTTGGTTCTCCTGGTCTCAATTTGAATATTGCATATTCTCTGTGAATTCTGAAGATTGAGAGATGATATGTAAAGAAAAGGAAATGGTATATGTGGCTTCGTAATTTATAACTCTTAAACTTTCTTAAAACGTTTTTGTAAAAATTATATATGCATATTGAAAAAACTTCAGGTACTACAGAGAAGTACAAAGCAGGAAGCAAAAATGTCCCAGGTTTCCTCACCACCTAGAGATACAATCTCTTTTATCATTTTAGTGAGCATTTATCGTTAGAATCCTTTTACACACCTGTCCCCATGCACATAGAAACATCCTCTCTTCCTTCTCCCTCCCATGCCCTTTCTCTTAGGGATATGCATACCATTTTACAAATAGCAACTTAGCATAATTGCTGTATTGTAGCCTAATTTTATTTAGCTTTTCTCAATAGTGGTATGGGCTTCTTTACATGGTAAGTAAAAATGTATCAGTTCCCATGACTTTTAATGGCTGCACACATGGGTACCATAATCCATATGTATCTTAATGTACATAATTAGATCCTTTTTTGAGAGATATTTTAGTTATACCTCCCACCACCCCCTTTTAAAAATTATTTTTTAAAATGTGTTAACTGGAATCTTTTCTGCTTGTGTGATTTTTTTCCTTTGCCTAAATTCCTAGATGTGGAAATACTAGGTCAGAGTATGTTTGTGTTTTATTTTGATTCATAGTATCAAACTATTCTCAAGAACAGTGTTAACCATTTCTGACAGACATTGTGAAAGATGAACTGATGAGCCGCTTTGGAAACCTATGTGCCTGTAGTTTCACACTCTTATATAGGGAGAATGACTATAAGCTGATTCATGGAAATTTTTTTATTTAACTCCCTCATACATAAGGCTTATTACAAGTTGAGGTTCTGACATACACTTGCTACTTTCCCCTTGGTGGTGGAGGTGGTGGTTTAGTTGCTAAGTCATGTCCGACTCTTTGCGACCCCATGGACTGTAGTCTGCCAGGCTTCTCTGTCCATGGAATTCTCCAGGCAAGAATACTGGAGTGGGTTGCCATTTCTTTCTCCAGGGGATCTTCCCGACCCAGGAATCTAACCCAGGTCTCCTGCATTGCAGGCAGATTCTTTAGCAACTTTCCCCTTAAGATAGTCAGATTATTAGTAGGAGAACTTAAAAGAAGAATGGTGTGAATCTCTTGGAGGCACTAGTAACCAACTGTCCTTCACTGTCCCCACCAATTTGAATCTGACTTATTTAGAAGATCATATTTCCTCTATTGAGGTCTTTTCTCAGAAGGCCCAGTTTGCTTCAGGAAATTTGTAAATTGTGACTCTAGACTATTTTTCACAATAGTAGTAGTGTTATATGTTAACTTCTAACTTAAAAGATGCAACTCGAACTTGACTCTTCTTAAGGAGAGCAGTTTCTGAGTCACCCAGAAGTTGAGTTTATTTTGATAAATTTTAAATTGACCATATTTGGATTTGCTTGAAATATGGAGGAATAAACCATTAAGGCAAAAAAAAGAAAAAAACTTGTAGAAAGGTGAACATGGAGGTTCTGGTTAGCCATTTGACTTCTCCTTTCTGCCTCACCCTGTTCCTCTTTCTCTTGTGTTATTTATGAACACTGAAGACAGGTAAAAATNTTATTTTAACTAATTTTATCATGAAAAAGTATTCTCCTTGCTACAGTAGTTTCTCATTAAGTATTTTTGATAGTTCTCTAATCTGGCTAGAGGAATTTGTATTATTTGTTAATAATAGTAGCGCTGCTGTCTTATTCCTAGATTTTGGTTTGTGTGTGTGTGTGTTATACCTAAGATGTGTATAAGAGACAGCCTTTTAGATAATTTTATCAAGGCAAAATTCTTGCCTATTTTTGCCTTTTGCTCTCTTTATCAGTATCCCCTCTTCTACCTTTTCACCTAATTCATTGTTCTGTGCCCTGCAACACACACATACACTCCCTTCTACCTTAGGCATTAGTCTTTTGAATTAGTTCCACCTGGGCCCCTTTGTCACGCTAAGGAGGGAAGAATGGTAAAGATGGGCGATTGGAATCATGACGATGATGTTCAGTTGCCAAATTGTGTCCGACTCTTTCTGACCCCACGGACTGCAGTATGCCAGGCTTCCCTGTCCTTCACTATCTCCTGGAGTTTCATATGTTCTTGAGAAAAGTAGATATGGCTGAGATTAATATCAACATTTTATTTCAGTTTCTCTCTTAATGATTTAATTCAATCAAAAATTGTGGAGTCTTTACCTGATCAACCTGATTGGATTTCAGCAGTTAAGTTATTAATAAAACTTTCCTTCTCTTTCTTTCTTCCCATTTTATCTTTTTTTCCCTCTCTTCTTTTCCTTTTCTGCTTTTCTATACTTCTTTTATCCTGGCTGAAAGTAGAAAATGAACTGGAATTGAGCAAGATTGGAGTCAGGTTGGTTCATTGGAATGATGGTGGCCTAGACTGGGGTTCTGACAGTGACATGGGTGGATGAAGTTGAATTTGAGAAATATTTAGGATGTAGAATAGGCTCCAAGACTTGATGCTTCAAAGATACCTGCATTATCAGAAGGATGGTTGTGAAATAATTTATCTGTTTAGTAGAAAACACAACAAAATTAGAGAAATCAAAATCATAATACATAAATAGTTTATAAGTACATCAAAAGAATCTTATAACTATATTCCATGTGTTCAGGAAACTGGGGAAAAGATTAAACATGTTAGTACAGACATGAAAAACATTAAAAAAATTAAAATCATACTTCTAAAGTTTAAAACTATAGTATCTGAAATGAAAAATATATTTGATGTAATTAATGACAGATTGGATATTGTATAAGAAAAGATTAGTGAATTGAAAGACATAGTGCTAGAAACTGTCCAAAAAACAGAGAAAACGTGAGCCATGGGAGAACATGAAGCCTGACACACTTTTTTTTTTACTCCCGGAAGCAGGATAGGGCACACAGAAAAGATACTTTGAGAAATAGTGGGCCAAAAAAAAAAAAGGACTGGTGGGCAGATATTTTCCAAATTGGATGAAAATGGTAAGCCTACGGATCCGTGAGCTCAGTGAACACAGGCACAAAACAAACATGGGAGACGGGAAACTGCACTAAAGCACACCAAATAAGCAGCCAGCGGGGAAAAGATACTCATTTTTGAGGAATAAAGATACAAATAACAGCATATTTCCTGTTGGAAACAATGTGAGCCATAAGACAGTGGAGCAATTAAAATACAGGAAGATAAAAAAATGTCAACTTAGAATTCTATTCCTGGGAAAAATATGAGAATGCAGTCCCTTGAGTGCATTTAAAAACATGTGAAATTTTGAATAAAATGTGCAGTTTAGTTACACTTTCCACAGTTACACATTGTTAATTTTATGATTTTGAAAATATGCTCTGGTTATGTAGGATGATATCTTTGGGGAAAGATGTAATTACTTCAAAATTACAATTTCTTAAAAAGCAAAGTAAGTACCTTTTTAAACATGCAAGAGTTGAAAAGATTCACCAGCAATAGATGTGTACTTTCAGTTCAGTTCAGTTCAGTTCAGTCGCTCAGTCATGTCAAACTCATGGATCGCAGCATGGACTCATGGACTCAGGCCTCCCTGTCCATCACCATCTCCCAGAGTTCACTCAGACTCACGTTCATTGAGTCCGTGATGCCATCCAGCCATCTCATCCTCTGTCGTCCCCTTCTCCTCCTGCCCCCAATCCTTCCCAACATCAGAGTCTTTTCCAATGAGTCAACTNTGTTGCTTCCTGACCTGCATACAGATTTCTCAAGAGGCAGGTGAGGTGGTCTGGTATTCCCATCTCTTGCAGAATTTTCCAGACTTAGTAGACGTTAAAGTATTGGGTTGGTCAAAAAGTTCATTCAGTTTTTCCTTTTATGGCACATCTCAAATGACTTTATTTTCCAACCCAGTACTTCAGATAGAAGGAAGAAAATACTGTGTGCAACCTGGATCTGTACAAAGAAATGAAGAGAACTGGAAATAGTAACTACATAAGTAAACGTAAGGAACTTCCCCCTTATTCTATAAGTCTCTTTGAAAGATAATTGACCATTGAAAGCAAAAATGGTAATAGTGTACTGTAGGGTTTATGGCATATGAGAAGTAAAATACATGATGATTATAGCAAAGTCTGGGAGGAGAGAAGTGGAAGCTTAATATTGTTACCATGTTATACTATATCTGAAGTAGATTACAACTCAAAAGTGTTAAGTAGTTGTTATATACCGAATNTAATAGTGTACTGTAGGGTTTATGGCATATGAGAAGTAAAATACATGATGATTATAGCAAAGTCTGGGAGGAGAGAAGTGGAAGCTTAATATTGTTACCATGTTATACTATATCTGAAGTAGATTACAACTCAAAAGTGTTAAGTAGTTGTTATATACCGAATCATGTCTTCCCCAAATTCTCATGTTTAAGCCCTCTTTTTTTTTTTTTTAAAAGTTCTCTTAATGTGACAGTATTTGGAAATGGGCTTTTAAAGATTTAAGTAGGTTAAATGTGGTTGTAAGAATGGGCCGCAATCTAGTATGATTGGTGTTCTTGTAAGTAGATGCAGAAATACCAGGCTTTCACACACACAGAGGAAACACTTGTCACAGTGAGGACACGTGAAAGGATGGCTTTCTGAAAGCCAAGCAGAGTGGCCTCAGGAGAAACCGACCCTCTTGGCTCCTTCATCTTGGGCTCTCGTTTTCTAGAACTGTGGGAAGATAAGTTTCTGTTGTTCAGGCCGCTCAGTGTGTGCTGTTCTGTTGTGGCCCTAGCGGACTAAGATAGGCAGTGGTAGGTTACGAATGTGTACTGTCAAATCTGTAATAGATAATGGTAGAGACTTCAGTTCTCTGTCAATAATGGAAGAGGAAGAAAATGAGGAAGAAGATGGGAGACTTGAACAACTCTATTAGTTTATTTGTAGGATGCTCTGTCCAGCAACAGCATAATGAATATTCTTTTCAAGTGACCATAGAATATCAACCAATTGGAACAAATCTCAGTAAATTTTAAAGGGTTCAGGTCATGCTAATGTGTTCTCTGACCACAGTAGAATGAAATTAGAAGCCAGTTACAGATCTTTGGGGGCTTTCCTTATAGCTCAGTTGGGAAAGAATCTGCTTACAATGCAGGAGACCTGGGTTCATTTCCTGGGTCGGGAAGATCCCTTGAAGAAGGAAATGGCAACCCACTCCAGTATTCTTGCCTGGAGAATCTCATGGACAGAGGAGCCTGGTGGGCTACAAGTCCACGGGGTCCCAAGAGTTGGATACGATTTAGTGACTAAACCACCACCACGACCAACAGATCTTTGGAGAATCTTCAAGCATCCAGAGACTGAATAACACACTTCTTTGACATGTGTCAAAGAAGAATTAGAAAGGGAAATTTTAAAGTGTTTTGAATTGAATGAAAATAAAACCATGCCAACTGGTGTGGAATGTCACTGAAGCAGTAATGGGAGGGAAATTTATAGCACTAAATGCCTATGTTGGAAAGATTCTCGAAAGAGTGATCTCAGCTTAAGAAACTAGAAAGAAGAGAACAAATTAAATCCAAAGAAAGCATAAAAAGGATGAATCTTAATGATGCAAAGTGAAAGAAGGTAGTAAAAAACCGAGTACATATGTACATATGTAAGATTCATTCATACTAAATTCTAGAACATAACAGACAAAAAGCTTATCAGAGGTTGTGTGGAGTCCAGAGCAGCAGAGCAGAGAGGAACAGGAGTGATCAGTTTCATACAGACTTAAGGGAACTTTGAGGCATGATGGATGTAGTCCTCCTTGATTTGGGTAGTGGTGGTCCACCTGTAACAGAGTTTACCCTGAAATATGTGTGATATATTCTATGTCGATTATATCTAAAAGCTGTTTCCATTGTGGTCCACCTATGTTAAGACTTAACAGAGTTTACCCTGAAATATGTGTGATTTATTCTGTGTTGATTATATCTAAATAAAGCTGTTAAGAAACTTTTACCAGTTCGTTTATATTTCATTTGGAGAGTAGAATGATTACTGAGAGGAGCTTATGAAGCCAATAAGTGGTAAAGCAAATGGAGCTGATTACAAGGAGCAGCACTGTGGAAGGCATTTTACAGTTTTACGAGTTTATTGTGTTTTTAAAAAGCCTGACCGGTTTTCAGAAATAGTGATGATTTCTCAATCATTCATCACATCACCTTAAAGACAACTTTCTTTTTTCAACAGATCTTTTGGCAGGTTTGCAGTGAAATATTAAGTGATATTTTATGTTGTGTTTTTATTCAGTATAAACCTCTTCCTGTCATTCTAATAAAAAAAATTAATGGCTGAACTTTTTATTGTTGCACTGTTTATTAAATTAGTCTCTTAATTCATGGGACTAATTTATTGTGTTCTTGGTAAGTACTCTTGTTTGTAGTGGAGTGCAACAGACTATTAAATACTGAATTATACTTTAAAAGGAACAGTTTCCATGAAATAATATGATAGTAGGAAAGCATAAACTTATAAACTATAAACATCATCCAAAAATTACTTCATTTGTGGGACTTCCCTGGTGATCCAGTGGTTAAGATTCCGAGCTCCCAATGCAGGGGGCCTGGGTTAATCCCTGGTCAGGGAACTAGATCCCACATGCTGCAACCAAGAGTTTGTATGCCATACCCTAGGGTTCAAGTGCTGCAACCCAGAGTTCACATTCCACAACTAGGACTTGGCACAGCCAAATTAAAAAAAGAATTGCTTCATTTGTTAAAAAACAAAAATAACTTTATCCGTCATTTGTAAAATAGGACGTATTCTATCATTTTGGTTGGGATCTGTGAATTGAAGCATTAATAATTATTTCATTTAAAAAATATATAATACTAATAACTACAACAGTGCTTTTCAAGCTAAAGGTTAGGCCTCTTCATATACTTCTGTCTGGAGAGTATAGGCAGGGGTCATATCCAGATGTTGGGAGTGGTCCCAGTTTGAAGAATTCACTAAATGAACTTGGCTGCTTTGGGTGTGAAAGTTGCAGTGTAAATTTAAGTGTGTGAGAACCCAAAACTCGATTGGTAAGTTCTCACTGCGTGAATGTTTGCTATTTGACTTATATAAACATTGATTTTTCCCCCTCAAATGTACACTTAGAGCTGTGTAAGATATGAATGAAAATTAGGATTTAAAATATGAATAGAAATTATAAATTATGAATGGAAATATATGTATGTTAGAAAACCCACAAGTTTAATATAATAGGAGCACATTTGGAGAGTTATGACAGGCTTGTCTAAATCATAGGGCAGGAATAATAAAACCTTGATTTTTTTTCCCCATTATTATGCTTCCCATTTATTCCATTCTTTTTAGTGTTGTTGAAGTTAGATTTATATAACCCAAGTCCTTGAGTCTTCTTTTAAATATAACCTTCACTTCCTAAGGCTGAAATAAATTGCTTATTTTCTGGTTAACAGAGATTACATTTTAACAAGATCCTAGTTCTAGTTACCAGTTTTGCCTTAGCTCTTTTGCCTTAGCTCCTTAGCTCTTTTTTAAAAGTATTCTTTTTAATATGTTAAAGGTGTGTGCCTATGCTATTTTGTTATTTTGTAAAACTCATTTCTGTTATAAACCAGTTATATTAAAGTGGTTTTAAGAATGCATCTTTGTATTGCACTTATTATTTTAACTAATTTTATCATGAAAAAGTATTCTCCTTGCTACAGTAGTTTCTCATTAAGTATTTTTGATAGTTCTCTAATCTGGCTAGAGGAATTTGTATTATTTGTTAATAATAGTAGCGCTGCTGTCTTATTCCTAGATTTTGGTTTGTGTGTGTGTGTGTTATACCTACTGCATAATTCTTCTTTCTGCCATTTAAATCCTTTAACCTTTTCTCACATCTCAAATAAACTCATTTGAAATAAACTCGCAAACCACCTACCCAAGAGAAATAAATGCCTTGCCATCTTAAATCAGGGGAAAAAAGGAGGAAAGTCTTCTTTTTAAGTAAAATTCACTGCAGGTGAGTTTTTTTGATCTTTGGTTGTTTGAATCCCTAAAAGTTGCAGTTTAGTATAAATTTTCATAGTTAATTTTAATAGTCTCTATTGTAATACATTTGAAGGCCCTCTATAATTTGTTATAATGACATTTTATATATAATTTATTTGGAGGAAGTAAAACAGACTCCCCTCCTTTTTCTCCTTTATAGGATCCCTTAAAAATAGTCTTTCAGATGAATTTAAAATAGATTTGATTTACAGAAACTCAGCTTTGTAATTAGTCTCCTGTTCATGGTAAATGTAAGGTATAAATGAAGTGGAAACTAGATAATCTCTGTGTGTCAGGATTAGATTAGCTTTAAATTTTTTTTCTAAATTTACTGTTTCCTAGTAGTTTTGTAATCCTCAAGTCCCTATCTCTCCTAGGCCTTTTGAGCTCTTGTAACCAAGTGACCTGATTGATTTTTTTTTTTTTTTTTTACTTTCTTCTTCTAAAATAGTTTTAGCACTCACTGGTGCACACTAGTTTAGCTCTGAAGTGATCCTGTTGATAACCATTTATATCTAGGGATTACTACGTCAATAAAATGCATGGGCTCATTGGCTATACTTTTAAAGAAGATGCCAGTGTTTTTGAAAACTTGAGCATTTGGAAGATTTTAAAATAGACATAACTGACAGGAGAGGACTTTTTTTTCCTTTGGAAAATATATTTTGATTCAGTTTGGATTCTTTTTTTTCCTTCAGATTTTCACATTTTAGATAAGGCAGTAAAAGAAGTTCTCTGTATATCTGCTGCTGCTGCTAAATCACTTCAGTCGTGTCTGGCTCTATCTAGTATATTTTAATAAAAAGTTAGCATTTTTTCTGTACTTTGTCACTTTGTATTTAATTTTTACTGGAATATAACTAGTAAAATATCATTTGCTTTAGAGTTTACAATGAAGTTAGCCTTGTAGACTTGCTCTTTTCCAAATCTGGTATTTTGAACTCTCTTGGCAATTTTAAATGTCATTCATTTCAAATAAGGAAGTTGTCCTTGGATTGTACAGTGATTAGTCCATCTTTTTATTTTATGCTTTCTATGGAAATATGTTTTTCCATTCTAATGATCAGTTCTGAAATACTTTAAGTGATTAATTTTTTTCATGGTGGTTCAGTGTGTTTTAAATTTAGTTTGTGTATATGTGTGTGTGTATATTTATATATGTGTGTGTGTGTATATGCACACTGAAAATGCGGGCTGAAGTATGAACATACTAAATTATCTCTTTGGTTAACTCTTGGAAGTTGAATTCAAATATCAATATGTCGATGATCATTGAATCTTCATTATACTTAAACATGTGGATCACTATTTCTGAAAAATATTTAGGATATTCATTTGTTTCAAATGGATGAAATATAGACCCTTTATGGATTTGAGTTACAGTTTCATAATGTGCTAGTAGTTCTTAATGCCAAAGGCACCACGCCACTTAACTAAATAGAGTGTGCCTTCGTACAACTGGGAGGAAAGTTTTTTCATGGAATCTCATTGTAAAATATTTTTAATATAGTGGAAGTTACATATCTTGCAGACATTGGGGCCTCTTATGTTTTTCTTATATCTTTATTCCTCTCATGTTTGCCTTATATTTGTGTTTTTACTGTTACTTAAATAGTGTCACCATATTATTGGGGAGATGTCTTAAGTGCTTATAAAGGAGGAAGCGATTAATTTTGGAATAAAGGCATGTTTTGACCTTTATCCTGGTCGAAGTAGTTTAAAGATATCAAATTTGAAACTTTTTGCTCAGTTTTGAGGTAGTTTTAACTTCCCAGTTCTCTAAAATATAGTATTAGGATGGTTGGATAGTGATGTATATTTGACAACAAAGGCAGATTTTCTTGTTTCAAAGTTAAATTCCCCAAGTGAAATGATTAAAATCTTCAAATTTGATGGAAAAATTTTCTTCCAGAAATTTAATTATCCCACTCCAAAATGTGGAAACTAAAAATCACTGTAAATCCTTTCAGTATAATATTTTACTTGGTAAATAGAGTACTATGGAATAATACCTAGTAAATTCAGTGTCTTTTTTTGGGCTTAAAATGTGTTAACTTACTATATTTAATTTTCAAATAGACACCAAATCCTACTGCAAGTGAGTTTATTCCCAAAGGAGGATCAACCTCCAGGCTGAGTAACACGTCCCAGTCACATGCGTCTGCCTTCTCTCAAGTGTTCTCTCACCCATCTATGGGGACTCCTGCTGCTGCTGGATTAGCACCAGGTAAGTTGAGTAACTGTTTCCAGTAAGTTCCAGGGAGCAAATCTCTAAGCATCATTTGCTGTTAGTTTACCAGACCTGAAAACATTATTAGTTTTATGTTCTAGGTTTTGGTACCATACACCAAGTGTGTAGTTAAAAATTATAAAGCAGAATTTAAATTTAATGAATAAAAGTTAAATGTAACCTTAAAAGCACAAAAGTAAATTTAAAGGAGAAAATGGTTATTGAGGAAAAAAATCCAGATCATAATATTTCCTTATTTTTTATTAGCATGCTAATGATATTTCACTCAAACTTGAATAAGAGCATCAAAACTTGAATATTGATGTGCTTTAAGGTCCTCCTTTTGAAATAAATTTCTAAAAGAATAATTTATATCATTCTAAATTAAAGTTTAGATGTATTGCCTTTTGGGTGCTTGATTATAAATCTGTAGTAGTAGTAAAGTCTTATAAACAGTGGCAGGAAAGCAGTGTGAAGGTTAGGGGTCGTCTCAACACTTTCTTCCAAGTTTACCCCAAATGGCAGTGGAGAAATTTGAAGAAGTGCACTTGTACATCAGGGGTAGTCCTATTATCTTAGAAGGCCCTTTCTTTTATCTAAAAATTCATGCAGATTTTGCGTTCTGCTTCCTAGCATAAACAGTCCTATAAAAATATGGAAATTTTCTTAGATAATTAGCATTACCCATTCCTATTGCTGTGAACTTTAATTAGAAAAGTAAGGTATATTGAATTCATAGTAAGTGCTGAGTGGGTTATCTAAAGTCTGTTCAATGATTGAGCTGCCCACCCAGATGATGTTTCTAGAACCTTTAATGGATAATCATCCGTTGATGACTTAGTCTTGAATGTTAAAAAGCAAAACCAGAAACAAAGTGAAATACTACACGCTAAATGAAGCCAAAAAATCCATCTGGATTAGCTTGGAACTAGTCCTGTCTCCAGGTCTTAATCTAATCAGTAGTGATGCTAAATGATTGGCATTGATACTGATACTGAAATCAAGGACCGTTTTTAGAATAAGAATGAAAGAAAATAATAACTTTATGGAGCAGGTTCAGTGTGTTAAGTATCAAGTGTATTCAGAGGCTTAGTAACTTTGTGTTGCCAAGGATTTTGTCAACACCTCCTTCCCCTCACCTCTCCCTCTATTTCTCCTTCCCTTCCTTCCCACGAATTTCTTACTCATCTTTTTCCCCCCCAGTGAACATTTGATCATTTTATTAACTAAATGTAAGCTAAGAATTGTATCCCTCTCTGGTGAGACTTTTAAGGTAGTTTTGTGTGCAGGGCTTTGAGATATACCTTGCAACTCCTTCCTCCTTGCTTATGCCTTTTTACCTTTTCTTCTACTTTGGCTCTTTTCAGATTTAGGTAAAATTGTAAACCTTTTCCCTTTTTCCTTAGAGAGCAGTGTCAGAATTGAATATCCCTGGTAGCCTTAAAGTTTTACTTGTAAGTAATATGCCACTGTGATTTGTCTCCCATTGAGGTGTGTTTGCATTATTTACATGAGCATAGGCTAAATGTCAGCTATACAGGTAAAATTTCTTAGAGGTTCTCCAGAGGTCTGAGCAGTGTTTATAAAACACCCATGGTAATGGAATCCATATGCCACTCAGAAAACTTTGGCTTTCTTAATTAAGTACCAATTTATTTTGACCTAACAGCACCTCTTCCCTTGTTTAATAAGTAAACATTTTGTTCACATCTTTGATCAGGCTAATTTAAGCTAAAAGTTAGGCTTTTAAAGTATTGGATGAATATAAAATGTCAAAGGGAATTTTAGATATTGAAAACATTTAATTACAGTGCTGTGATACTTGTTTCAGCTTTCCAGTTGGTATTAATTTGTGTGTAGGTAGGTGTTTCATTAGTCCAATTGGGTTTCACAGTTTAGGATGAAATGAATTTAAAACTCTTCTGCATAGCTCTAACATTAAAATAGTCATTCTGCTTCTTTTAATGACAGGATTGATAATTACTGTCTAAAACCACTGGCAATAGGTCAGTATGTTTTATTAAAGGTATTCCTGAGTTCTTTATATTGACTATATAAAAATTGTCCTTTATTCAGATGACAGTCAACTAGGCTAAAATATTTCCCCGAAATACTGGAGTGATGATGGTTTTACATTTACTATTTCTTCATATTTTCTCTTTTTAGTTAATGGCGTAACACTGTGAAGATGAACAAAGGAAAAAAAATGTGTACTTTCTGCAAAACATTTTATCCCTTCACTGTTTTACATTACTTCTTACTCATAAATACTATTTTTTTTCAAGGTCTAAGAAAGGTTCTTGGAATTTTCACTTTTAGGTTGTACAATAAGAAAGGTCGTAGGAGTTCATTTACCTGTGTTAGTGGTGATTTAATTGATCTTTAATTCTCCTCATCTTAGTGATAATTTTCAGTTATAAAGTTTCATTTTCTCTTTTCTTCAATTTATATTCCAGAAATTATCCTTGAAAATACGTCAGATTACTGTTTTACTAAAAAATATGAAACCTTAAATATTTTGGCACTCAGACATAAGCAAGAGCAATATCATTTTTATTATGTATGAAAAGATACATATTTAAATACATTTTTTGATGAAAAAATGTAAAAATATTTGAGCAAAGTTGAGTAGATGTTAAGCGTATTTCCTCATATTGTAAGGAACAAAAACCATAATGCCTGGAACAAAGTATACGTAGATCCTGAGTGAATTGAGTTCTTTTAAAGCTTGTTTTAATCACTTTAAAAACATAACTTGTATTTTTAAAAAGTTTTAATGTAAGAAGTAAAAGTTTATACAAAATTTTTTAAAATTAAAATAGATTTAAAATTAATTTACAATAGATTAATTTTAAAATTTAAAATAGATTTAAATTAAAATTTAATTAAATTTATAATGTATTTTAAAGTGTTCAAATATGCAGCACATGTTAAGTTTCCATTGACTTGTATATACATTTTATTTTAAGAAATGCAGGAGCTATAGGTTTAGTTGTTTTCTGCTCATATAACCTGAGGACAGTAGCTACATTTCTAAGTATTTTCTACAAAGATAATTATAAGAATATTTGAGATATGGCACTTGACTTATTGTCTTCGAGAACTTCTTCAGTTATATTGGCACTGAAACTCTAATACTTTGGCCACCTGATTGGAAAAGCCAACTCAATGGAAAAGACCCTGATGCTGGGAAAGATTGAGGGCAAGAGGAGAAGGGGTTGACAGGGGATGAGATAGCTGGATGGCATCATTGACACAATGGACATGAGTTTGAGCAAACTCCAGGAGATAGTGAAGGACAAGAAAGCTTGCTATGCTGCAAAGAGTCGGACACAGCTTAGTGACTGAACAGCAATTATATACATATTTTTTATTTGTAAATATACAATTTTCTCTGTTCACAGCTTTTATTGTCCTCCTGGAGGTTCACAGCCTTCCAAAGTTAAGAATCACTGGTTTAACACACCCTTGGCAAAATTTTATTTCACAAGTATGATATAGTAAGAATACTTCTAAAGTAGTATTTAAAAATGAATTTTTCTAATAGGTTTAGCTTTAGGCTTCCCCAGTGGCTCAGTGGTAAAGAATCTGCTTGCAGTGCAGGAGATGCAGGAGACACCGGTTCCATCTCTGGGTCAGGAAGATCCCTTGGAGGAGGAAATGGCAACCCACTCCAGTATTCTCGCCTGGAAAATCCCATAGACGGAAGAACCTGACAGGCTGTGGTCCATAGGGTCACAAAGAGTTGGACAGGTCTGAGCCACTGAGCACTAGCTTTAGGCAATCCATTTTTAGAATAGCCTTTAGAAATGAAAATATGACTATACTGAAGACAGTTTATACTTTAATTTTTTGTGCCATGAAAAAGAATTTTTATTATGTAAACTAATTGCTGAATGATTTTCTGTTAGATTTTTTCCTTTGAGTATTTTGAGTTGGTAGTAGACTTTAAACTTAGTTACCTCAGTCTTGGTCACAATTTGTTTGAAGGTGATTTTGAGAGAGGTATTGGCAGGAATGTGTATATATTTCTGGGTAGTGTTCTGTAATACATCATGGGTGGTTAATGCACAGGAGCATCTCTTGTTCTGCTTAATTGTGTGTGGACACTTGGGAGAGGTAGAGGAAATTCTTGAATTTGAAAATGCCGTTATTGATTTAGAAATGAGAAAAAGAGATATAAGTCACTTTTTAGCATTTTTAAATATTCATCCCTTCAAGATAAGAATGGTATAGGTTTTTGGACTGTGAATGTATTTTATTGTAAATTATGGTGAATAGTGGGTGTTTGATTTTAGGAGAAGCATTTAATTATTATACTAGAGCTATCATTATTAAATAATTGTATTCTTTTATTAAAATTCAGTTGTATTATTTTAGAAAAATTTTAAAGTATATTTTTTAGATCCAGTGTTTTGAAATACTTAATTGTGTCTTATATATTCCTACGAGTGCGAAATTGATAGATAAAATTTGGCTAATATTCCTTATTACTTGGTTTGGGCAAGGTATGGGGCAAAGAGGAATGGAAAAGACCAGGGGAAATAAATATTTATCCATCATTCTTGTTCAAAAATATTAAACTTTTAATATATATAATGTACAATTATAATGTCAAAAGGTGATCTTTTTTTCATTTTAAAGTTCTATGCTAAAATAGTTCTGTGATTCATTAACTTTATAATGTTTCATATCATAATAAATAGAGTCTTAATTCATTTCAGTTGCATAGTATTAATAGTTGACTTATGCCATAATATGACTTTGATCATTGGTTTAGGTGGAACTTCTGGGGTTTACATGTTTCAGTCTTGTGCCAGTTTAGAGGTGGCATTCATGAGAGATTATCATCTAGCTTCTGCTTTTTCCCTTAGAATAATAAGGATTCAATTAGCTAACCAAGGAAGCCCAGTATACATTTTAATAGTTTGATTAACAAAGACAATTAGATCTTTTGCTGAGCTAAACTCTACCTTATTTTATCCACTAGTCCTAGGTCTTTCCCTTTTGTTGAATGGGATAACTTAAAATCTTTCCTACATTGTAGCTCTTTCTGTTATTTTTTTAGACTAGTTGTATGTGTGTATCCATACACTGATCTGTTCATGTGACTCAACAAGAGAGAAACTGGGGAAATCCTGTTAAAATTAATAAATTATGTGTAGGTCAAAAATCATGAACTTCTTATAAATCATAATGCTGTAATATAGTGTGAATAAAATTAAATCTGTAGATATGTCTACCTACCTGTGTTACTGTCTGATATTCACCTAGGGAGAGGATATGTACCTTTGGGAAAATAGGTTGCTAATAGATTGAAGCTATGGTTTTGCAGATGGTAAATATCTTAAGTTCATTATTTCAAATTTCTCTGTGGATCTTAAGCTCTACATTAAAATCACATAATGCATAAAATCTATTATTGTGTTAGATTATATTTTACTAAGTAGTATAACTTGACAGTACAAATTGTACAAAATACTTGAGTAATTCTAAAACATTGCCATATTTTGTATGATGTAACTAAACAGATTTTCCTTGTAATTATTTTTCATAAAATGAATTTTATGGGATAGTCAAATAATCTTGCCATGAGTTTGTTTTGATATATCCATCTGAATTGATTTTTTTAAAAATTATTTTTATACTTAATAGCATTAGAGATAGTTTACCATTAAATTATTCTTCTAACCTGTTTTAAATATCAATCTTGATTTTCTAAGTATATTACAAATTCCTTAAGAGACTCTGCTGTTTCTTATCTGGCACAAATTTCAGCCTAAAGATGGTGCCTAATAAATGCTTATTTAACTAAGCTTCATTTTTATCTCAGAAAAAAATTTTTTAATCAATGGGTATCTCTTAATTACAGTGAATTTTAATGATTCTGTAAACGGCTTTGAAGAACTTCTAAATCCTGCATATGTTCAAGAGAGTGTAGGTGAACAGTCTCATGAGCAACAGAGTATGTTTGTTGAACGTTTAAGTTCATTAGAACTAGAGTCTCCGTGTGTTTTGAGGTGCTAAAACATTTAAAAAACCAATTAAAATATTTGTAATATTTTTAAATTGCATGTTTCCATTTTTTGTAACTACTTTGTTTTTCAGGTCTATTCAGCAGAGAATCACTCAAACCTGTCCAGGTTTTCTAATTGGGGATTGTGTTCTACATTAAAAAAATAAAAGTTTACCATTAAAAGTCAGGGGTCCCTAAGGTTTTTGTGGAAAAGGCCTGTCCATTGCCTTGTACTGTTGAGCCCATCCTGAATGGGGGCTGCCCTGTGTGTGCATGTGTGTGGGTACAGATGGTGGTGTCCCAGAGATGACTAACAGTAGAATTGTAGAACCATAACTGGGTGGGGAGTGCCTGCTGGCTCTATTTCCTTCCCAGTTGGGAATTTCAGGAAACTGAGGCAAGACGTTAATGGCGCAGAGGGGGATGTGGCTGCTGCAGCTGGCTTGGAGACCTGTCAGGTAAGGCTGAAAATAGCTGCCAGTAGATACTGCTCTACTTCTTGGAGAATCCCTGGTTCATGTGCCCCATTAGCTTTGAGAGTTTCTTATTGTGGGCTTCCTGTTTTCATCTGTATTGACTAACGTGTTCCTTAACTCTGAGAGGTAAGGCTGGAATGGGAGTGGGTAGGGCTTGCTGTCAGCTATAGGCTCAGTGATCTGCAACTGCAGCAGCATCTCCTGCTGTTTTTTATTTTGTGGGGAGGGGAAGGGAGGGTGTCTGCTTTCACTGGACTGGGACTTGATTGTCTTTGGAACATGGTCCCAATTCTACAAAAGTAGCTGTGTAGCTTTCAGCACATTGTTTGACCCCTGTGTGTTAGCGTCTTCCTTTCTATAAGAAGATAATGTTATATAATTTAAAAAGTCTTTCTAATCTAAAATTCTGTTGTTGTTTTGTGACATGTTGATCCCTGGGAGATAGACAGGTACACTAAAGAGAGAGAGAAATGAAGACAGTGATGAGAGGTAGCAAAAGGTGAGAGAAGCGTTTGATTTTTGTGCTAGACTTCAAAGGACTCTTAGAGGTGTGTGGATTTCCTTGATGTAGTAGGTGTAAATAGAAAATCCTGTGTCTCACAAGTGGAGCAAGGTCGGGGGGAGGGTTCGTTTCAGCAGTGTAAGGTTTAGGGTCTGGGGTGAATCAAGTGTTGTAGAGGTTCGAAATGAACTGAGAGGTGGGGAGAGCGTTTGTTAGTAGCTGCCCAGAAACACTGCTGGTTTTTAGCTGGAGGTGGGGAGTTGGAAGCCAGTCTTTTGATTTCCTTTGAGTCAAAAAGGTTGGGAGCTTCAGGGATCATTGTTTCTATTTCCCTGGTCTTGTGGAAGTCTAACCATTTGGCTTAATGGTGCACTATAGACACTCAGTGAAGAGAGAGTGTGAGTGTAGACAGAAGCACTGTGCTGTGTGTAACGTGTACAGGTAGGAGCAGTCCTCTGTTCTTTAGGAAGGAGTGGAATGGTGGCAGCCGCTTTGATTGAATTTTCCCTGATTCTTCTCGGCCTGACTGATCAAATTCACGTGTAAAGTCGTCTTTTTGCCTTTTGGATGTGCACTTTACCCTAGAGTAGGGCACGTGGGCAGGCTTTAAGCAAAAGGAGAGGAATCAGTGGTTTATCCTTTTAAACCCCTGTGCACACAGACGTGTAAAATCTAGCTGTGAGTACTAGCAGAAACTCAGATATGGAGTATGTGTTGATGGTGGTCATGTTTACTCCTGGATTTTTCAGCCATGAATCTTGTACACTTGGATATGTCTGAAATGAGGCGTTTTCATATGATTTCATAAACATCTTCCCATATTTGAGATGTAATTGTCCAGATTTTAGGCTGATAATTCTCTAAATGATAACTAGTAACTAACAGTCCCTTGGCG
>SJYV01053323.1:948920-1006875 GCA_006410875.1 Neotragus pygmaeus
GGGGGGGGGGGGTGGGGGTGGTGGTGTACCTTTTAGAAAACAGTTCCCGATGGCTCAGTGGGTAAAGAATCTGCCTGCAATACAGAAGACACAGGAAACAGGGGTTCAGTCCCTGGGTCAGGAAGATCCCCTAGAGAAGGAAATAGCAACCCACTCCAAGTATTCTTGCCTGAAAAATCCCATGGACAGAGGAGTCTGGCGGGCTATAGTCCAGAGGATCGGACACAATTCAGTGACTAAGCACAGCACAGATGAGTAGGATATTAATATAAATATCACCAGAATGCTCCCTCAGCCATAGTTACTCTGGGCCATAATCTTACTGCCTACTGTTGTGATGTGGTAGGTAAAGTACTGGAATATGGCCATCCAAAATGTAATGACTTCACATGAAAAAAATTTATTCCTCGATTTTATAACAGACTGGGACAGATGGTTCAGGTCGTGTGGGGTGCCCTCCTCCATGAAGATGAGGACCCAGGTCAAGTGACTTCTAGACATCTGGTCTTCAGTCAGCTGAAAGTGGGAATGCATGGAGAAGCCTGAGTGGGAAGTTGTTACAGACAAACCTGGAAATTGTCCAAAAACTATCTCCACTGTGACTGTCCACCAAAATCCAGACTTTTCTTTTTCTTTTTTAAGTAGCTGGCCTGCCTTTTTCTCTGGAGAAAACTCATTCTCCAGTCTTCTTTGGATGCAGAATTTTAAGTTAATTCTGGTTATCTCATATAAATACATTTTGGGGGATTATCTTATTTGCATCATTTGTATCTACTTTAGAGAAATCACCAAAACAGCTGCAGTAACTGGCTTATCTAGCATCATGGGAAATAAAGCTTTCCATCATACTTGAATTTTTGAATATAAGAAGCTTTATGGCTCTTGCTGTCAAAACACTATATTCTCAGGAATTTTTCAAAGAAAGAGTTCTAAAACTTGTAGTTTATGTTGCTTCAGACACAGCTAACTTTTCTTTTGTGACTGATACTCAACTTGATGGGCCTCAACTGGTTGTACTGAACCTGAATACATTCACTACCCTTTAGGTGTATTAGAGTGTGAAGGGCAGTTTGTTGCAGTGTTACATAGTACTTGGGTTGTTCACCCGTTCCATTGTCCTCCTGCCTAGTTAGCTTCTGACTCCTTGGAGGTAATTTCTCCTGCTCTCCGAATCTGTTAGAGTGCCTGGACAGACTCAGACAAGTTTATTTGAGCCATGTTAGTATGGTCTTACCTGGCTTTTTACTGAGGATTCTGCTGTGCTGTTAGTATTCTCTCTAGGACATTGGTCCGTGAGTCACATCAGAATCACCTGGCTGCTGGTGCTAAGTCACGTCAGTCGTGTCCAACTCTGTGTGACCCCATAGACGGCAGCCCACCAGGCTCCCCCATCCCTGGGATTCTCCATGCAAGAACACTGGAGTGGGTTGCCATTTCCTTCTCCAGTACAGGAAAGTGAAAAGTGAAAGTGAAGTTGCTCAGTCATGTCTGACTCTTCATGACCCCGTGGACTGTAGCCTACCAGGCTCCTCCATCCATGGAGTCCCGTTAAAACCCAGCGTTCCTTGGGTCCAGCCCCCAGAGCTGCTGAGTCCGTCGGTTGGTCTCAGTGAGCCAGGGAGTTGTTTCCAGGTGATGCTGATTACTTTTCCAGGGACTCCACTTTGAGAACCACTGCTCTACTTAACGGAGAAGGCAATGGCACCCCACTCCAGTACTCTTGCCTGGCAAATCCCGTGGACAGAGGAGCCTGGTAGGCTGCAGTCCATGGGTCGCTAGGAGTTGGACACGACTAAGCGACTTCACTTTCACTTTTCACTTTCATGCATTGGAGAAGGAAATGGGAACCCACTCCAGTATTCCTGCCTGGAGAATCCCAGGGACGGGGAAGCCTGGTGGACTGCCGTCTATGGGGTCACACAGAGCCGGACACGACTGAAGTGACTTAGCTCTGCTTTTCGCTTTGAGCTACCTTCCATCCTCTTTCTTCTTAGAACCCTTTTCTTCTCCTGACCTTCTGCTTTCTTTAAATAAGAAAAAGACTTTGAGTCCAAGACTTGAATTGTTGCCTGTGAATACGGTACATGAGGCTTTAAGTTATTCTTTAGCTGAGGTTAATTTTGCTTTCCTGGATCAAGTCTGTGTTGTTGTGAGTAACTGAAGTTATCAGATAAGTAACTGCTGAATTAATTGTTACCGGGGTTCCTGAAGCTCAGCCAAGATCACAAATACCATTTAAGTGAAAGCAGGCAACAGGAGTTCTTCTGCCTTAGTAATGCTAATGGGTGCAACTAATGTAAATTAATTATTCAGAATACCTGAAAAATGAATAGCATGAGTACTGTGGCTGTTTAAAATTTTAAACCCCTTGGATCTAGAACTAGTAATCAAATATCTTCTATTTTCATGTTATATTTTAATATGTATAAGATTTTTATGTAAAGACCAACTAAATTATTAATGTTAAAGAAATAAGTGTTTATTGATTCAGTAGCAGCAGTCTTGAAGTCAGACTTTAATTTTTCTTTTGAATTTGGTACTAGTTTTTATTAATTGGAAAGAAAGTTAAAGTTAAAATTACATTGTTAACTAATATTAATCTTATTTTTTGTGAATATAATTTTTAATAATCAGACACGGTCATCTTGGAGTAAGTTTATTGTTCATAAAACAGTTGCTGTCACTTGAGAAGGAAAACGATTCTCTTGATCCAGAAGAGTTATGTTTAGTTGCTAACTTTGTTGCTAACCTCCCATTTTCTTCTGACTCTGTTTAAATAATATAAGTAAAAGCTCACCACCATTGCAGAGGCTAATTTATCTGAATTAAATTATCTGTTAATTTTATCAGGTAATTTTATCAAGTTTGGGGGCAAGCAAGTCACTTTTCTGTTTTTTCAAATATTTCAGTGATCCAAGTAAATTACCGAATGTGCAGGCCAAAGGGTATAATTCTTAAAATTGTAATTCAGTTGTTTTCAAGGCAGAAATCTGGATGAGTTATTCACATTTTTAGAATTTAGGCACTGTAGTTTACACATCTAATATTTATTGAATCAATTATTGAAAACTCATATGCAAATGAGGCTCTTGAAGGTAAGGTTGAAGTTCACCAAATGAAGATTACTGTGTGTAGACATGGAAAGCAAAATACTTGTGCAGGCTATAGTCTCCATCAAATATTATGTAAGAGTATGTGATTGATAAAACTCAGATTAAATTCATGAACTCACAATATTTGCTTAAATTTGGTCAATGAGATTAAATAAACTTTGTGAGGAAGCTTTAGGGCAGGCACTTCATAGTTTTATTAATGCCTACAGTGCTTCTAATATCTAGGTAGTCTAAATATCTTTTTATCACAGATAGATATTCAACTAAAATGAAGTATGATTACATTGTCAGTTGCTGAAATTCTTTAGATATTGAGGGGAAATCAGAGATGGAAACTGAGTTGCATTTAAATTGGTTAGGTCCACATAACCAATATAAAAGAGTATTTGTGTTTTTTAAAAAAATAAAGTATTTTGGAGTATATTGAAACTTGCCATTTTTGTTATGTAATGTAATAGAGAATATTTGTACTCTAATCAAATACAGTTTTTAATAATGAAATGTTACTGTAAATCAGTGGACATTTTTACTTTATATTTTCCTAAAATTAAAAATATACTGATTCTTCTTGCTTCTTAGAAGAATGAGAAAGAATACTTTATTTGTGATATCTTCATGGTCCTATTCAAGTAATTTTTAGTTCAATTTTTCTTCTGATAGGGGCATTAAAAACAAGAATCAAGTTTCTTCTACTTGCTAATATATTTAACAGGGTTTAAGGTACACATTGAAGGGTGGTGAAGGATCTGTACGAACATTTCCCTGAATACTTTTAAAATATATGTGTTTCTGACCAGCACCGATCCTAAACCTGTCATTCCGATTTCTCACTCAGATCCTTCCTTCCTTTTCCCTCCAGTTCTGCATATATCTGTTTTATTGAGGGCTTTTGTTTCTGGTACTTAACTCCTGGAAATAATTTGTATACACTTAATATTTGCAGGCAATAACATGAGTGCCTCATGTGGGAAATGTTCAGAGAAACTTTTAAACAGATACTTAGACTTAGTTTTATCATTTAAGTAATACTATATTTAAATGAAAATCAGTGGAGAACATGATCCACCCCCTAAAAAAATGAAGTGTTGTAAGAAACATAATTATGTAATCTTTTTTTTTTTTTGCTTTCATAATTTTGACTTTAAAGACTAATGTATAATAAGACTATGTACTATTGCTTACATTCATGAAATATTTCTAACCATAACGGATTTATCTCATGGCTTGAAATATTAGTGCTTTAAAAAAGCTAGTAATTAAAATTATTTGCAAATTGGTTCAGTGTTAACCTTTTAAAGATTAATGAAAGACCATTTCTCAGAATGGTCTTAAAATGTCTTTCTCACCAAAGCCCATCCTAAACCTGCCATTTCAATTTCTCACTCAGATCCTTCCTTCCTTTTCCCTCAAAAGAGAAGAGTTCTGCAGAAAGCTGTTTTTAGAAAGCCTTTCTGGTGATTCTGACGTCCATTTCTGGTTAAGAACCACTGCTTTAGAATGTTTGGGGCAGTTGAGAAGCACTGGTCTTGTTACAGTGACGTGAAACAGGAGTCCCCTCTCTTCCTCCAGTAACTTTCCATTCCATATGTTTATAATTAAAAGAAAATGTTCACATGTTGTCTTAAAAGGTTTCATTTTTTTTTGTTTTGGTATGATTATTATGGAGCTATTTTTGTCTGTGTGCACAAGAATGTATAGTTTCTAAGTTAGTAAAAAATTGTAGATACGTAATTCATTTTCCCAGCTTCAGTTCCCTCTAAGCTGGCTAAGCCATATGAAAATTTCTGAATTACTTTAGAAGAATATGTCCTAACCTCACTTGGTATGTCAGTTCATTTCAGAAATTGTTAATTCTTCTGCATTTCATTTGCTGGGTTAAGGTTTTTTCCTTGTCTGAGCTTTTGTGAAGTTGAGTAAACCTGTAATGCTTAGAAAGATGCGTGAGCAAGAAATTTAAGACTCATCTCTGCTCATTTTCCTTCATCTTTACAGCTAGTCTGTTAGTAATGCTGTCAATTCAACCTTCATATTATTTATATAACTCAAATATATGTTGCCTCCATCTTAGACCAACCCATCATTGCTTCTTTTATATACTTGTTTTGTCTGATTGATCCTACCTTGCATTTCTTTTTCCATGGTAAAAGCAGAAGTCATCAGTTTATGGCTTACTAATTGTCACTGGAATAAAATCCAAGCGCCTTCCTGTGGTGTATAATTTGTGTCTTGTATCTCACCTTTTCTCTTTCCGTTGTGTGCTCAGGTCCAGCCGTTCTCCAGCCATACTGGTCTTCCTCACATATGTCAAGCTTCTTTTTGGCTCATGTTCTTTGTGTACATTGTTTCACTTTGTTCTTTCTATAGAGGGTTCCTTCCCTTCTCTAGGTGTCACTTACAGAGTGATTTAAAGTGTCACAGAGAAAAAGACCTTTGACTAATGAAAAGGAAATTTCCCATCATTATCCTTCATTGTGTTCTCCTGTTTGTTTCTTTTTAGAACTTACCACAGTTTGAACTTGTGTTCTTCTTTATAATAGAATGAATGATCCTCTTCATGCCCACTGGGATATAAGCTGCCTTGTGGAAGGAATTGTGTCTAGAAGCTTATTAAATATTTTTAGAATGGAAATAATTGAAAATGACTATTAAATGGCCACCAGTTTTCTAAGTGGAGGCCCTCCTCTAATATAAAATGTATATCTTGTTGAGAATATGTATTTGAAAGTGGCCAGCTTTCCCCCCATCTCTGTGCTTTCCTGTACTTAGATGGCCCTTCCGTTTCTTGAGATTTTTCCTAGTTTTCATTGATTAGATCAAATGCCTTTTTTTTTTCTTTTCCCCCTGCCCTCTTCAAAGCCATTTCTCTTTCACTAGTCATCATTACTGTCTTCTTTCTCTCTCTGTGCTTTTATAATGTTCTCAATATCTCTTAATGTTTTTAAATTTCTGTCTGCTTGTTTTATACGTATTTATTTCCTTCACCAAAGGTAAATGCTTCTGAAGGCATTTTTATCATTTTATTCGCTATTGTGATTGCACATGGAGACCTAGAGTAAACACTAAAGCTGAAGAGTTTTTGGCACTGTAGTGCGCTTTATGTGTGTAGTACGAACTTCACTAGATCAGAACTGGATCTTATTTCCTGAATTCCTGGAACCTTGCTCAGTGCCTGACCTCATGCAGTGGTTCCAGTAAGCTTTCGTATGTATCAATAGTTACAGATTAGCCCGTGGTGCTTTAAACGTATAGCTTCCTGTGCCCCCATTGAAGACCCAAGGGATCAGAAACTCCCATTTTTGGAGCACTGCCACTGCCTGCATGTTTACAAATTTCACAGGAGATTCTGACATCTACCCTTTACTTTGAGAGGAAAATAAAAGTTCAAAATTCCAGAAAATCTGAAGGAAGGTGAGATTTTATCTGATTTGAATTAGGGTATCCAGAATGAAAGTTCATGGAACACCCAAAAGATGGGTTTTAAAGGATAGATAGGATTTCTTTAAACATTTGCAACACAGGCAGTTGAGAGTCTGTGAAGTTTATTTTTTGTTTCCTATTTGTTTTAACCAGTTTATTACCACAATAGAGAATTTTTTCACTCAGTGAACTTTCAAAAAGTAGTTCCACCTGAGTTACGCAAAGACTGAACAAATATAAAGAAAACCTCAGGCGTGGTGCTGAGCTGTAGGCTTGGAGCAGGCTTCTGCTGGAAGAGGTGTTACCCTCGAGTGCTGACTGTCTAGGAGACCTCTTGGAGGGACTAGGATGGGATAAATCTTTTGCAGCCTGGCACTTTTTTTTAAAAAAACTCTATTGGTGTTCATGTGCAGTAATTACTCATGAGAGTTGAAACTACTGTCATTAATTAGCTCACATGGTTGGTTCTGTTTCTGTACCTTTGGCTCTCAGTCACTGCTTTTGTTATAGGGAGTTTCTTTTTCATTTATCTTTTCAAAGAAGTATTTTTGAAGTTTGCCATTTGTGTGATGTGGAGAGCCAGCTATCTCTAAAGAGGAATGGAATTTTGTTTTAAAGTTAAAATTACTGGGCAAAGTTCTAAAAAGGTTAGATTGGGCAGGAACTTGGGAAAATGAATGAAAGATGGCACTGAGATAACACATCATGTCTTGGAAGTACCTGGTACTTCTCTCTTAAAATTTTTACCAATTTTATTTGCCATTAGCACCCCAAGGTTGGCACATTGTTTCTTGAGGGCTGTCAGGGTCTGGGGAGAGGAGACAGGAATGGACAGGTGGTTTGCAGCAGGTCGATAGCAGGCCCCTGGAGCTTAGCAGGCGTCAGAAACCTAAGGCTTAATTACCATTTCTGCCCCTAGAGGACCCGTGAGCCAAGAATACCAGAACTTAATTAGAGCTTAGAACAGTGGTTTTCAAACTTTTTTTATTTTAAAGCAGCAGAAAGTGAAGTCTGTATGTAGTCCCCAAACCTAAAATTATGTAAAGCAGATAAAACTGGCATTTACAAGATCAGACTTCTCTGGTGGTTCAGTGGTTGGGACCCTGCACTTTTAGTACAGGGGATGCAGGTTTGATCCCTGGTCAGGGAATTAAGATTCCCCTTGCCACGTGGTCCCCCCCAAAAGAAAGTTAAAAAAAAAACTGATCAGGTTTATTAAACGTACTCAGTGAGAAGAGAAAGTCTGTGGTATTTTGGTGAACACAGTAACTTGAAACTGGTGGGTGAAGGACAATAATTAGTCTTAAACATTTCTCAGTCTCCTTATATGTGTTTTCTATCATATAGTAACAAAAAAAAATCATGACTTGCATGAGTAAGTTGTGCACCCATTTTTTTCAATTTTTTTCTGAGTGCATGTGCATTCAAATAAAGTTGCAATTACTACTTTCCTAATCAAAGATTCATGTATATACATGGGTGACAGGAGAGCGGGTCTCTATTCTGTAGAGTCTCCATGAAAGTAATGCGGCACAAGTATGTCGGTGATGATCTCTAGTGTGTTGAAAGAATGCATGTTAATTTGGACCTGCTTTTGTGATTTTATTGTTGATTTACTAAAAAAAAAAAAAAAAAAAAAAAGGTGAAATTCAAATCAAGAATTCAGAGAGCCCTGAAACATTTTTAGAAGCTTAGGGTTCTGCTCAATGCAGTTTGAAAACCACTGGCACAAAGATCTGCTTCTTGACGGGAAGCAGTCTGCTGGTACTGAAGATAGGAAAGCTGGAAGGATTGCCCTTCTCACCTGAACCACAGAACAGAGGAATGATTTGAGTGGCTATCTGGTGAATTCTCCGAAGGATGCTATGTGGCAAGTAACATTACATACAGTGGGTGTCNTGAAATTCAAATCAAGAATTCAGAGAGCCCTGAAACATTTTTAGAAGCTTAGGGTTCTGCTCAATGCAGTTTGAAAACCACTGGCACAAAGATCTGCTTCTTGACGGGAAGCAGTCTGCTGGTACTGAAGATAGGAAAGCTGGAAGGATTGCCCTTCTCACCTGAACCACAGAACAGAGGAATGATTTGAGTGGCTATCTGGTGAATTCTCCGAAGGATGCTATGTGGCAAGTAACATTACATACAGTGGGTGTCCTAGAACTTAGCTCTCCTTTCTCTGAGAAAGGCTGGGGAATTGAGGAGTGAGGAAGGCTCAAGACCAAACCAAAAACCCCCCACCACCTGTCAAATGCCTGTGTTCAAGAAAGAATACAGTTTTCAGGACAGTGTGCAGTGCTGTGTTGGCCATCTTCATGCCTCCTTCTGGAGTCAGTCTTGAGTGATGTGTTTGTTTTATGAAAAGCTTTTACCCTAATTCATGTGAAAGGACAAAATGATGTTCCTGAAGGTAGCTTGAGTTCTTTGGTTGTCTTTCTTACAGAGGATTTTTCCCTCTCTTCTTCATTACAACATAATTATTATAGACGGAACCCCCTCACTCATGAAGTGGAAAAGCTCCCTAGCTTTGTTGTGGTATATTTTGAGGTTCAAAGGTTGTACATACTGAGTTTTGGTTTTAGAAATAATAGGGAAGGCAGTTTCGTCTTTGCAGGTCTTGAAACAAAACATGTTACTCTTTTTCTTTTAATTCAGAATATTTTTTCTGACCTGTGAATATGAGGACCTTGTGTTTAGGGGATTAAGTGACATTTCACTAGCTTTTTATGTATGGCTGTAAGCAAAGCTGCCCTAGATATATAGACAACTTCTGGGTCGATGTATTTAATGCCCCCCACTCACACATATACACACGTGCACACACACGTGCAGACATGCATACGGAAGCCAGCTTTTCAAAGTTTAAACAAAACACAGTAATAGCTTTGGCCCTTGAAATACTTTCCACTTCAGTCCCTGCAAATTTCCTGTTGGGTGAGAAGCCCTCTGGTATGGGCGATAGCTCTTCTGGTAAGCTTTCTAGTTTTAACATTTCTTATTGTAACCAAGTTAATGCTTTAACCAAGAACTGCCTATGGCATATAGATGCCTTCAGTTTATCAGCTACTCTTGTAGCTGAAAGGAAGTTGAACTGTGTTTTTGGACCCATTAAGTTGTCCTTTCCACTTGGGTGTTGAAAGAGCTTATGAGCAGTAGCTGTTCTGATTGTTGTTGGTTGTTTTCTCTAGGGAACAAGCTACCCTCTGAGTCAGCACTGGACTTGAAGATAAATCCTACAATTCATGAAACTGACTGATTCGACTAAAGGATGGATAGTTTGGGCAGCGTTGGACAGCTCTGAGGGGTCTGTTTGTTTAACTGAAGGGATTGTTGAGTTCAGCAACTTTTAATTCCCCTAATCATAAGGGGTTGCTGTTGTGAAAACAGGGTTTCTGAAGGAATCAGTTCTGACAGTTAACGTCAGTATTCTTTTTGACTTTGTTTTCATTTTATCATCACACTTAATGAAACAGTTCTTTAAAAGCATAGAAATTTTACTGCTATTTGTTGCCGTCAAGAATTAGTATGCCCCTGAGAGGTCCATAGAGGGCCTTTGCAATCTGTTTATGAATTCAAGTTATCCTTATTGTGGGGTTCATACACATTTCTCACCTGTAAACCTTTTGGCATTTGGGTTGTTTCATCTTTGTAAAGGTAGTTTGCACTGTGGCTTGAAACTGAGGATTAAATTGAACTTAATTTGATTAGCATCTGTTTTATTAGATTAGTGAATAATTTTTATTGTGGCTCATGGTTAAATTGTAATGTGATCTTGATAATTAGCAATGTTTAACCTTAAAAGGTTATTGTTATTTTTTAGTCTCAATCTTCAAGGAAATGAGAATAATTATAATGTTGAATTAAATGGATTTTTCTTAAACAATGAAACATGAAAGTTTTAAGCTACAGAGAGGAGATTTCTCATATCCTAATATTCTGGGCCCTTATGAATTACACAGGAATACTGCGAATTGTCTTTTGGGAGGCTTTTAAAAACAGGGTGTGGCGTGATAAAGGAAATACTTCAACCAAAGGTGTATGATCCATGTGGTAACAAAAAACTGCTGTGGTTTGAGAATTAAAAGATTATAAATGTTAATTTTATTTTAATTGATAGTTTGATTTAAAATGTATAGAAATAAGAGATATTTTACTGAGTGTTTAAATTGATTATAAAATATCTTTAATTGTTTAGGGTAGAAATGCAAGTGATCATTGATCATGTCTGAGTTTGAAAAATTGGGCTTTAGCCAAGTGAGCTTTCATACATTTTAGCTTTAGGTTCATTAGTTGCGTGAGTATTATTACCGTAAGTCTGGTACTTTGGATTAATAAAATTTTTAATCAGTTTTGATAATTATCTGCAAAGCTGAGTTTGACTGAATAATGGAGTTTTTATGGGGAAAGAATTAAAGACTGTACAGTATTATCTTGGCTTTCACGTCCTAATCCTGTTGCTTTTTGGATAGTGGGGTTTGTTTTATTTTGTATAGTCTGTTGGAGGATTAGATCCACATTTAACATACAGACATGCCTAGGTGATAGTTGTCTCAGTTAAATATTTACTTATGTCCACTTTTAAAGTTTTCTTACCTGAGTTTGTAACTTAAAATTGATGGTAAAATGTTCCCAAAACAGAATTTAGCAAAATATTTTAAAAACTTAACTGGCAACATCTTGAAGGATTATTTATTGCCATGTAGTCCCTGGATTCTTAGGTGCCATCTCTTATAAAATGCACCCTGTCCGTGTAATAATAGCCTTTCGAGGGAAGGGAAGAAAAATTGGTATAATCAGAAATTTTAAAAAACTTTAATAAAGGAAAAACATTTAAACTTCTTTATTGCTAGGATTCTTCCAAAACACTAATCAGGTCCTTAATTCTAATTGTCTTTAAACTCTGAGGTTTTCTAAGTCACTCTTGTCCTCAGCAGTTCTACACAGCTTCATATGACTTGTTTCTTCTTACAGTACCTAACTCTTTAGGACTGATGGTAGAATTTAGAGGCTTACCCTAGGAATCCAGAAGCTTTGCACAGATGAATGCTTTAAACCTGGTGTACCATCCTCCTCTTCTTTAATATTTTATGTGTTCTGATATTTGGCAATTCTTCTGCCTTGAATCACATTTCCTCCTTATAACTTTTTCTTCTAGGTATATTATTTTTTAATGACTTTTAGGGACTTAAATTTTGGTTAAACTCAGCAGCGTGGAGTGCTGCAGTGGGTTGTAATAGCGCTCAAGGGACCTGGAGTCTAGCTTCATTTCTGCCTTCACTGAGTTTATGTGCCCAAGCTCTGTTGGGCACCGGTTATTTAGTTTGTAGAAAGAGGGGAAAAGCTTGGTCTACTTCTGGCTTAAAAACTGGAAATTGTAAAACATTCTCCTCAAACCACTGGCAGTTTATAAAGTAGATTCGTTTTTATCTTTAAATTTAAATAATTGTTTAAGTGTGACTTAATGGAGTGATTAGCATTAAGCAGAAATACTAAGGATTTTTGAGTTTAGGATTTTTAATGATATATTTTTATTTATAAGGCAATGAAAATGACAACTTTAATATTGATGTAACATATGCTCAAGGTTATTCTAAACATAAAGTTAAAAGAAGCTTTTTAAGGTAAAGTTATTAAGTATTCAAACAGTTTTTCTTTGTTTCTTAATTAAATACTGTGTCATGGGGAAAATTTAGTGTATATCAGAGAACTTCACTTTTAAAAAGCTATTTTCCCCTAAAATCACTCTTATCACCTTAATAAACTTCAATTGATTGATAATGTTTTCTCTGTCCTTCAAATTGCCATTCAGTTTTTAAAAACTTATCTATTAAGATGTTGAATTACAGTGTTACCATTTAACGGTCAGCATATATGTATGTGCTCTGGGTACATATACATTTATTGTAGCTATAAATATCTTTCAGGATTTAAGACTATTTCTTTAGGCTGCTTTCCAGAACTAGAATTTTGAGGCAAAAGCTGTGCATAGTTTTTGTTGAAAGCAGCTCTTTTTTATGTGTGCACCAAACCATGTTCTGGGTTACTCTAGAAGTCCAACAGTTACTTACCGAGAATAAAGTTTTGTTTCATATACCTCTAATTTTTAAATAAGTAAACTTTTGAATCACTTCTATAATTTTAGTGTACTAGACAGATGTACCAACTAATGATATCATGCAACCTTTTCTATTTATTAGTAGCTGAAATCTCATTATAAGCCACAACATAAATATTTTCTTTTAGTGTATGTGTTTAGATAGTTCAGATACTAAAGAAAACAGCTGATAAAACACATAGGTTCAGCTCCTTTTTATATGAGCTAAATTTAATTTTTCTTTGCTGTATTTCCTAGCCATGAGTGTACATCACTAGTTATATAATTTCTCTCAGTATGTATAGGCCATACATAGTGGAATCAACATAAGTCCATTGCCCTAACTTAAAGCTTACTTGTTTTTCCTTGAGGCATATGTTCAGATGTGAGAAACACATTTGCCCTGATATTTCTCTATAATAGTGTTTACCACAGAAAAGTGGTGACTGTACTGTAGTAAACAACTCAGGGTATAGTTAACATAGCAGGCTGAAGACTGCTGTCCTTAGCAAAGCCTGCCTGCAAGTTTGGCCCTAGGCTGATGTCTAGGACCTTGGAGTTGGCATGTTCCTGCTGTTCCCTAACTGATTAGGGTGGTTTTCTGTGCCTAGACCCTTTGTGCAAACACTGTGGTTTGTGCTACACATGTGCTTTCCTTCCAGGTGTGTGAGATTCTGGTGGGTGCTAGGCAGAGAGTGTTTGGGTGACCAGTCGCCTATGAGGACATTGGTTGCCTGGTGGACCTTGGAGGTTCTGGTGGGCCTCCCTGAGCAGATCCATTGCATGTGTGTTCCTGGAGGAAAGAGTGACCCCTCACAAAGAAGAACGTGTAAGGAAGCCCCCTGGTAACCCCCCTAGACCCTGTTCTCTTGTGATCTGGACATCTACATGCTACTGTGGTCAGTCATGGTCCTGAGCGCAACTCTGTGCCAAGTCCTTCCAGTTTCAGTCTGTTTCTGAACATGGGCGTGGTCTTACTGATCCCCAGTCAAGAAACTTTGTTCCTGAATTTACTTAGAAACTGTAGGGATTACATTTTAGACCACTTTATTTATGCAATCGTCGTTTACATCACGTGGAGAATTTGGCGCATTTCTGATGTTATTCTGTAGCTTTTTAACATTTTATTTTAGGAAGTTCTATTCAGTACAATAGAATTATCCTACTAAAATATTCAATAGAACTCTGTCCTGCATATAGTTTAGCTACCTAGAGTATCCTGGGGGTTTGTTTGACAGGGTGTATGAATTGCAGATAACTCTAGACTTTTTACTGTCAGTAATTACAATCAAACACTTAAAGAGCATCGAGTGATAGAAATGGACTAGGAAGTAAAGCTTGTTTCTGAATCAGTGAAAGCGAGTCGGGGTGGGCGGGGCAGAAAGTGCCCTGAGCTCAGTTTTGAAGTTGACCTTTTATATTTAAGTCATCATAAGCAATATCAAGGAAAAGCATTTATTAATTTGTTACATGTTTAAGGTCCTGTTAGAATTTAGGAGTATAAACTTAGTGTCTGTTATTTGAGCTGTCACTGTGCATTTATTGTTTTATTTGGGAGGGGGTGTGATTGGGGACTTTGGTTTTAAAAAATCCATTAAGTAAGAATTTTATCTTTAGTAGTTGCTTTGGTTTTTGTATTCCTGGTTATGATCTTATAAATTCCTTATTCTGATTTTCTCTTAAATGAGGCCCTGTTTGGGGTTAGAGTTGGCCCTCTTGTTAAGAAGATGATGCTTTGTCTGTCTTTAATTCATTCATCTGTTCAATAGGAGATATAGTTTGGTGATTTCTAATCTAAACCATTCTCCTTTGTGTAGCCACACACGACAATTTATTGCTGAGGATTTAGTTTGGTTATTGGAACTTTGATAAAGTTAACAACTTGAGTTACAACAGTATCTGCAATTTTAGTTAAAATGCTAGTGTAATCTAGATTCACCCAGGCTGCATAGATCTGCAAAGAGTAGTGCGAAGATACTCAGACGGCTGCTTCAGAAGAATGCCCTTCATCTCAAATTTTTTCAAACTCTTCTTTCTCTTTCACATTTGCTTGTTTGACGTTTACTTTTAAATAGGGACAACTGGCATCTATGCCACTTGACAGCATGAACTCTCACTTTCTCCTCCCAACTTCTTGTTACGCTCGGATAATTCTGGTGCTAGCACTCTTCATTTCCTGATCATAGCTATCACTGTACCAAGAAGAGGAAACTTTCACCTCTTTGTTTCTTTCTGACAAATGTATTATGTGCCAGCACCGTGCCATTGAGGGTGTAGTTGGGAATGCAGAGAGGATTGAGGCACAGAAGCAGTTTGAATTGTGTGCTCCTGGCAGCGAAAGATAAAGTACAAAATGCTGGGAATAATTGTTAAATACGAGCATCCAGAGAATTTTTATAGAGTAAGAAAATTTTTCAGAAAGTTGACCTAGAATTTGCTGTGAGGATGGGGTCTAGAGAACTCATTGATGATAAGGAGTGAGGTTGATGAGGGTACCAGAGAAGGGGACAGCCTTGAAGACTGGATCCGTGAAGCAGCCAGGCACCTTCAGGGAAGTTGTATTGCATCTCTAGGTGAGTCAAAGAGGGTTGTTAAGATTTCAGTATAATCTTTCTATCCATGACCATGGTCTCTTTCTCCAGGTCTTTTTTCCAGGCCTTTTAAAATACCCTCAGCTGGTAAAGAATCTGCCTGCAGTGAGAGACACCTGGGTTCAGTCCCTGCACTGGGAAGATCCCTGGAGAAGGAAATGGCTACCTACTCCAGTATTGTGGCCTGGAGAATTCCATGGACTGTATAGTCCATGGGGTTGCAAAGAGTTGGGCACCACTGAGCGACTTTCACTTTTTTCCACAGTTTTGTAATTTTTAGGGTTTTTTTTCCTCTCTCTTTCGCATGCAACAGTTCATCTGATTGGTTGCAAGAAGTTTGTCTTATTCTTTTCAGAATTCTTGTTGAGTACTTCTTGAGTGAGGATTTCTTAGCTCTTGAAAAATCCCAAAGCTTTTCTTTGAATGCTGCTTCTCCAGTATTCTTGGTCTTTTTTATCCTGGAAACTCACCTACTCATTCTGCCTTTTGTGTATCTTAACCAGTCTTCTATATTTTCTAACCTTTATTTCTAGATTCTTGTCTGGTTTACTTGTCTTTGATTATGTCTACTTTTCTATTTAACTCATCTGTTAGATTTTTTTTTCTCCCTTTAATCTTAGTGGTTATGTTTTTTGCTCTTATAGAGTCTAGTTTCTGTTTAAGAAGAACAAATATCAGGGATATGTGTGTGTGTGTCTGTGAGTGAGATGTTTGTCACTTTTTTTATGACCTTAGTCATTTTAGCTGTAGATTTTAAAAAGTCTCCTTTATAGGTTTCTGTTATCTGGGATTCATTGTTCTGTGGGTTCTGATTCTCAGTGCATTGATCAAGTATTGTACACAGGTGAATCTTGGAGTTCCTTCACGTGGAGTTATTTTCTAGAGAAAGATCGATCTCTGTGTGTTACGCATTGTAGAAGTGTTTTTTGAAATAGTTGGTATATGCTTTATCCAGGTGTCCATTGCCAGCGCAATTTAAATTTTATACTCATCCCTCACCAGGATCCCCAACATGGAATCTCCTGGGAATTTTCTCTCCTGCCCCAGTGCAGGGTACAGGGATTGGGTTTTCGTTTCTCTTGACACCACCCCAGCCTTCTCCTCAACCAAGACTACCTTCTGCCTCTGTGGGCAGGTGGGTAGAAGTTTTTTCCTCCAGCAGGACTGATGGTACAGCTTTTCCAGACTCCTAGCTTTACACTGGAATTTGAATTTCATTCTCCACGTTTTATGTGCTGAAGGCCATGTTTCATATGCCATTGTGAACATTAAAGCCTCAACTTGTAGAGTCTGTATCTGGCCTATGATGTGATTTTCCAGAGTTCCCACGATACAACCTCTAATTCATAATTTTGCCTTAATTTCTTGCTCTTGGAGTTACTGTTTTTATTATTTTTATTTCAACTGTGTTTTAAAATGTGGATATTATATTTTATCTCACAGTTCTGTGTGTTTGTAGTATTGATTGGGGTTGAGGAAAGATAATGCTTATTTTAGCATTATCTTAAATGGATGTTTGTATTTAAGACCAAATATTCATTTGGTATATATTAATATTGGAGCCATTTACTTAATGCATTCTGTCATTACTTACAAGTCCTTTGTTTGTTTGTTTGTTTTGAATTTTCAGGTATAGAATAATGTCCTCCAGAAACACTGATACTTTTACCTTCATAAGTTATGCTTGAACTTTTTTATATCTCTCTTTGTTTTGTTAATTGCTCTAGTTAATTCATCCAGTGAGCATTTCTGTCTTGTTCCTTTTATTTGAATTTGGTATGTTTAAGAAGGATTTTTTTCAAATATTCTAAAGCAGTTAGCTTATCATAGCATAACTTAAATATCTAAGTTTGTATATTCACTTAATAAGAAATATAGTGTACTTATTATATATAATGTCACCAAAATATCATTTTAGGAGTGAATTACAAAAGTAATGCAAAAAATAAATACACAAATGAAATGTTTTTTAATTAGCTTATTGTTTTAAATCAAGATTTTCATTCTTCCAGATTGTCTCTCATGGTATCCTCACTCTTTTGCTGTATTTGCCTAAGTGTTCCAGTGACTGAGTACTAATTATTAGCAGACTGTTGTAATAGCCACAAGTAGCGCCCTGCCTCCACCCCACTGTATAAGGAAAGATGGAACTTACAAAGGAACATTTACATGTGAGAGGTGAAGTCTGTTCCTTTCACCTCTATTTTTAACTGCTCATTTTTGTAGTAATGTTCTTCTGCTTTGTGCCATCTATAGTGTTGTATTGGAGAAGGAAATGGCAACCCACTCCAGTATTCTTGCCTGGAAAATCCCAAAGGTGGAGGAGCCTGGCAGGCTGCAGTCCATGGGGGTCTCAAAGAGACACAACTGAGCGACTTCACTTTCTTTCATAGTATTGTATGTGGGTAGTTAGTGTTGTGTTGTGGTTATTGTGTTCACAATACCAGACAGAAGCACTCTCACCAAGCAGATAATATGCATATTTTACTCATATTTCTGTAACATGTTGGTAAAATACTTCGGTGCCACAAAGCTTTGCCCTTTGTGACTAGATTTGATGTTTCTGTAGTTTAGAAGTTAAATTTCATTTCTTGCTTCCCATACAATTTAGTTATCTTGTTCTGCTCATGGGCTTCGATACTTGTTACTATTGTGCATGTTGTGTTTTGTATGTGTTTAAATAATTCCAGTTAGCCTCTGATCAGATACATGAACTCAAATTTCAGTGCTGAAACTGTGTAGTAGAAAGCCACAAAATTAAGAGAAGGCTTGTTACTTACAACTGGTAAATTCTACTAGTTTGTTTTTGGTAATCTTTTTCCACGTATTTAGCCTTAAAGAGAGATTCTACTTTTTGTTTCACTTGTACCCCTGTATAATACTTAGGTGTTGGGCACCTGTATTGGATATTGGCTAAGAGTTCCGGCTTTGGAATCAGATAGACCTGAGGTTGAATCTTAATTCTTTTGTTTAATAATCTATATTTGCCTTTACAATAAATTTTTAAAAGTTATTTTTAAGTTAGTTTCTTCCTCTGTGAGGTGACTATGATATGCCTACCTCACAGGATCTTTGTGAGGATTAAATAGGCTTGTGTTTGTGAAGCGCTTTGTTTAGCCTCTGACACATGGAAAGTGCTTAAGAATTGGTAGCTGTATTTGTTGTTGTTTATTTAATTCAAAGGTAGTAAACAAATTTACTCATTAGTGACTTGGCCAGCTTTATTATCTAGGAAAGGCTTAGAGATTAGCTTTAGGAAACCTATCTAGATGTGTTTCATACTTGATAATTGGGAGTAGTTATCTTTTGAAAATAATCCTCCCAAGTTTTACAGTATGGCTTAACCTACAGTTAAATGTATAATATACAGAGTTAGAAGAAAACGCTGAACTCTGGAACAGTTTTTTTTTTTTTTAATTAAGCCTATATCTTAATAGCTTGGTTTCCTTATAAATATGTTTTTAAGGGTTTTAGACGTTAAGACATATTTGCAAATTCTTGACCAGTTATAATGTCAGTACATTAGGCACTGAGTTAACAGCAGAAAGAGTTAAGTTGAAAGTGTGGAGACTTGGGTTTGAGACCTGGCTTCGCTATTGGCTACATACATTTGTCCTTGGTCAGATAAAAAACCTGCTATATCTAAATTCTAATCTCTACTGTGATGGTTATGACCTGACCTACCTCACTTAGTTGCTCAAAAAATCAGGTGACATAATTTTGTCAGGACTGATAGGAAGTACAGAGGGCTATCTAGAGTAAAGATAAATATTATCTCAGTTCTCACTTTATTTTTGTTTAGCTACATCTTTTCAAAGAACAGTGTTGATGTTTTATGAATTCTTGGTATTTGAAATTCATACTCCTGCTTAGTGAATCATATTTTTGTGACCAGAGGCATTTTGGTAACTTTTTTCTTGAATTATGAGATGGCCTATTGTCCCAAAGGTGAAGAAAGTTTTCAGTCATTCCCCAAATAGCCAGAAAATTGTTTCTGGATAAACTCTCCCCCCCACCCCTCACCCCGAAAGTGTAACTCTAGCTCTAGAAACTATTTTCAGTCTGCTCAGAACTGATCACCTCCATTAAGCCTTTGATGAACTCTACTGGGTTTTACTTAATTTGCAATCTATCTGCATTTATGCATGTAGTTTGCGGTATATTGGTTTATATTTGAGTGTTTCAGTGAGTCATTTTGTGTTTTCCTCATGTGACCTGGTCTTACTTCCTCAGCTAGCCTGGAGTCTCCTCAAGTGTGAAGAAAGTTGTCCTTCCCTTTCTTCACCGTAGATTCATGATAGAGGATACTCTGCATACATTGCTTTCTTACTAGTTGTGTTTAGGTAAAACTTTCAAGAACAGAGTAATACCAGTCGGCCTAAGTATGCATTTGCAGAAATTTTATTTGTCTACTATAGTGTATGCCTATTTAAAGGCAAAAGGCATCAAAGCAGTATACTTCTTGATTTAAAAAAATACAATATTTAAGCTGCCATGTATTTCAACTAGGACTAAGTTTTCTTTTGCTTTTTCAAACCATTCTGTTAAATGTATTTGGCCCAAAGAAATCTAATAAATCTCATTAAGTAGTTTGATTTTTTTGATACTAAATCATGTTTTAGGAAATGTGGTAATTAAATTGTTAATAACCACAGTTTTAAATGATTCTTTACAAAAAAAGGAATTTTGCCTTTTATAAAAGAAAGACTTTCATAAAAGGCATAACAATTATAGTCANATACACATCTAGATGTGTATAAGAGACAGGTTTTAAATGATTCTTTACAAAAAAAGGAATTTTGCCTTTTATAAAAGAAAGACTTTCATAAAAGGCATAACAATTATAGTCAGTTATTTATCATTTTTCAATTAAATTCTTTTATTAAGTTAATAATTTTTATTGTTTCTCATGTAAACTTTGATATGGAGGAGACTTATTCTTATAGTAAATTTCCTAATTTATTTGGAATTGACTGTTTTTGAAAAAAAGAAATTCTTTACATTTGCTTTAATCATAGCTTTCTCTAGGACAAGATAAAATTGACTTTTTCCTTGCACTTAAAGAATTTTGCTAAATATGTTTTCTTCCAAATGAGTATTTGCATTTTAGTTTTCAGATTTTTTTCTCTAAAACCAGTTTTCACTCTTCCATCTACTTTAGGAATGTCATTGTCTGCTGGATCCTCCCCTCTTCACTCCCCCAAGATCACGCCACATACTTCTCCTGCCCCCAGAAGAAGAAGCCACACTCCAAATCCAGCAAATTATATGGTGCCTTCTAGTGCCTCTACTCCCGGGAATAATCCTGTTTCTCAGACACCATCTTCTGGTCAAGTGATCCAAAAGGAAACTGTTGGTGGGACGACGTACTTTTATACAGACACAACTCCAGCACCTTTGAGTGGAATGGTATGTGTGCTTTAAACACGGGAGAAAAGAGAGGGCCCTTATAGCAGCTCCTTATTAATGAGAGAGACGAGGAGATTACCTCCTCTTGTATGTTTTTTCTGTGATGTGGAAAGGTAACTCATTTCTAACTCAGATGATAACTCGAATCTCTTCTTACGTCTTCAAAGTAATCTGTTTCTACAGTAATAAAAACTCTTGGGTTGCCATTCCCTTCTCCAGGGGATCTTCCTGACCCAGGGATTGAACCCAGGTCTCCTGCACTGTAGGCAGATTCTTTACCATCTGAGCCCCAGGCAATCCCAATAATAACTCTAGTTTTGGACAAGCCTGGTTGTATATTCATACTCTAGTTTAATACTTTACATCACGTCTTGCTTTAGGGGTCCCCTAGTACTTGTGCCAGCTGAGATTGCCATTTGCTGACACTTGTTTGTAAGTGCAGGTAGACTCACCTCTGGTGAGAAGTTAGAGAAGTCGATGGTTTCTTAACAGTAGTGATGGAAAGTAAACTGATGGTCAATACTTGCCAGGAGAGGTATTGATTTACTGCTGGAACTCGGGGTTATGGAGCACATGGCAGTAAGAGGTCTCCAGTGTGGGTCACTGGTCTAAGGAGGAGTTCAGGGAGCCCTGGTTAGAGGTTGGGAAAGGGCCACCAAAGGACTGCAGTGAGTAGGGGGGAGGGGCAGAGAGGGACGGTCACGTTCCGTAAGGTGTACCTTTGTAATTTTGTCCATGTTCGGAAATTATTTACCTATAGAAAAGTAAGTAGTAGATGAAGCTCTCATGAATAAGAATGCCAGATTCCATTAAAATATGAAAGATGGTTATACCATAAACATTGGACAAAATCATAGCTGATAGGCTTATATGAAAAGTATACTTGGATTTTAGTAAGCAAGCAGATTTTGATCCTGTAAATTAAACTAATGATTTATTTTTGGTTGATTACATTTCATATTTTACTGAAGGACAGTTTGAGTGGAAAGAGAACAGATTTTTATTTTTCCTCTTTTAAGAGTGCTAGTTCTGCCTTCGTGTTGTGATTCTTGAATCTTAGTGTCTCTGAGACTGATCCCCTAACTGTAAGTGACAACTGTCTGAGAAATAAATGTGAAAAAATTTATGGAAATACTTGTGAATCATGTGAAATGCTTTCTAAAAAATAATTAAGCAGCTAATAGTTTTTTGTTCTGTTTTTGTTTTTGGTCAGAGATCTTTCAAAAATTATCACAGAACAGCTTGCCGAGCAGAAGGTCAAATAATTGAGGTAGAGTAGAGACTTTCCTTGATTCTTTCAAGTAAGAATTCCATCAATGTTTTGCTTTTGGGGAGGGGGTTATTATATTTTGTAATTATGTACATTTTTATTTTATCACATTTGTAGAAAAAAGTTCAGTTTAACCAAGAGATTCTTTTGTCACAAAACTGTCTCAGCTGTTTCTGTGGATATTATTCATGGCACATTTTCACAATGTTTTTACCCTTCACACAGCTCTTAAAAATACACTCCTGGTAAACCTGAGGTAGTTCAGCCCAATTGTACTTCCTGATGTAAGGAAACCACGGCCAGGGAAAGGAGGCGCTGTTCTCCTTGCAGGTGTAGTTAAGTATTGCAAAACCACTTCCTGCTTGAGATCCAGAGCAGAACAATCATCTGAGGGCAGCAGAAATCAGCTGAATTCATTTTTAAAAGAGAAAAAAAGGGTTTGTTTTTGTGCTGTGGACCAGTGGAGGGAAGGAGAGGCAGAGGAAGATGGGAAGAAAGCAGGGTGGTGGGAAGAACCCAGTTGAAAGGATCAAAGACATGAGGCTGGCAGTAGAGTTTAGTGGCTTTGTTGTAGTTCGATTGGAAGGTACATACTCTGTCGCATCCTTCTGTTCACCTCCACTGCTGACCCAGAGGATGCTGATCCTCTTTCTTGTTCTAATCTGAGGTGTTAACAAGCATCTAGATAACAACTTTGTTCAGTTTGGCTGCAGAAGACCCTTCCAGAGGGCAGTTCTCTGGCGGCCAGGGCAGAGTTACTCCATGCTCTGACTGTTCCCAAGCACCTTTAGTATATACTTTCTTCCTCTCTTCCAATTGCCTTTTAAAAATACTTCCAAAAAACCACTTGTGCCTCTCATCAGAGGTAAAATTTTACCATATCTGAAGAAATGTCTCCTTTTTTATTAGAGTTTAAAAAATAGATTATTCCAATAAAGATTTTAAAAATGAATTCATTTAGAAAGTGTGCTGATAACAGCTATTCTCTGAGGCCTTTAATTCACTGTCATATAAAGATTAAAAGTATCAATTTATCACTATCATTTAAAGATTAGAACTTTATCACAGTAATGATAAAGCTTATCAGTTGAGAAAAATTGATCATTCTATTTTCCGCTTCCCTATCTTTTAGGTATTTCCCAACTACCACATCTATCCTCCAACTGCACCTCACGTTGCTTATATGCAGCCAAAAGCTAACGCACCTTCCTTCTTCATGGCTGATGAACTGCGACAGGTACGCTTTCAGAGTTCAGAGTGGAAATACTTGATGTCTGTTGTTCTTTAGTAAAGAACTGGAGAAACAACAGTGCTCCTTTCAAATCGTATTATTTAATTAGATATGCTGTACTGAAGCAGATAGAGTTTATGAGTTCTAATATATTTATTTAAGGAAATGTGTTTTTCAAGACAATTGCAGGTAATACAAAACATAGAATAGCTATTTAAATGGACCACCATTTTGCACCTCACATCCTGTGCATTGAAAAGCCTTTGAAGTATATAAAATAATTCAAATGGTTTCTGATCTCTAAACAAATTTTTGCTAATATCTTTAGTTGTTAGCTAATAAGTAATTTGGCCTAGAAAAGAACATTTTAAGAAAGCTCAAAATTTTCTACAAAGTAGGTTTTATAAAATAATTTAATTTTGTTGTTGTTAAACAGGTATTACTCGATACATAGGATTTTATTTTACTCTTGTGTATGAGCGTGTGAAGTCGCTCAGTCGTGTCCGACTCTTTGCGACCCCATGGGCTGTAGCCCACCAGGCTTCTCTGTCCATGGAATTGTCCAGGCAAGAATACTGGAGTGGGTTGCCATTTTACTGTTAGATCCTCAAAAATGTTCTTATTTCACAGAAGTAAGTTGTACCCCCAGGATGTTGTTTGTGGAGTGAATTATTGACCACAGAGCTAGCTAGCTGTAGGCTCTGGGTTGTAACACTGCTACTTGACGCTGCTACTTGAAACCAACTAGAGTTATGGGCAGGTCTACCTGGGACCGGAATTTAGACATTTTACCAGTATTGGAAATGTTATTTCATGATGTTAGTATTGAAAAGTGAACATGCCAAAACTATTAATGGTTATGCTGCTGCTGCTAAGTCGCTTTAGTCATGTCCTACTCTGTGCAACCCCATAGATGGCAGCCCACCAGGCTCCCCTGTCCCTGGGATTCTCCAGGCAAGAACACTGGAGTGGGTTGCCATTTCCTTCTCCAATGCATGAAAGTGAAAAGTGAAAGTGAAGTTGCTCAGTCATGTCTGACTCTNGTGCAACCCCATAGATGGCAGCCCACCAGGCTCCCTTGTCCCTGGGATTCTCCAGGCAAGAACACTGGAGTGGGTTGCCATTTCCTTCTCCAATGCATGAAAGTGAAAAGTGAAAGTGAAGTTGCTCAGTCATGTCTGACTCTTAGCGACCCCATGGACTGCAGCCTACCAGGCTCCTCTGTCCATGGGATTTTCTAGGCAAGAGTACTGGAGTGGGTTGCCATTGCCTTCTCCGATGGTTATGCTAGTCAGTTACACTAAAAAGTCCATATTTCAGAAGCCATGTTTAGATGTAAATGAACTTACTTTCTTTTCTTAGGAGCTGATAAACAGACATTTAATAACAATGGCTCAAATCGATCAAGCGGATATGCCAGGTAAAATGCAAGTTGATTGATCTTATTAAAGGAGAGTATAATCCTTATGTAGTCCTACAGTTTTTATGCCTTAAACCAGCTAATTAATTACTTTTTAGTGAATATATTTGTTTGAAATCTAGTTAAGAATTCCAAGATGCCATTGGTCATCTAGTGTTTTTCAAATATTTCTACATGTGACAAGATTCTGGTTTATCCAAAAAATAGGCAGTTTTAGAATTTCCATTGATTTATCTCACTGTGCACTAGAATGTTATTATCTTTTGAAACCTGACAAAGTATAGATACTTAAGTAGGAGTTAATCGTTGTTGTTATTGAGAGTGTGGCATGCCTGTGTACTAAGGCTTTCTGTGTGTAAGTTTTTTCTTTGCAAAGCTCCTGTGGTGTACTTGCTAATAATATCACCTCTGTTTTGCTCGTGAGGAAACTAAAGGTAACAGCCAGGTTGAGTAACTTGCCTCTAAGATCAGCGGCTAGTAATTGTCTGACCAAATCAGGGTTTAAACCTATATTCTTTTGGCTGAATTGTAGTGTTTCTCAGACAGCATTAAAATCTCTTTTCCTAGCTTATTCTGTAAAGGCAAGATAAATGTGGTTTAATTTAGCAAAACTTTATAAGTAATACAGCAGGAATATATTTACTGTAGCAGTAATCTCAGTATACCTGGTTGTAATCAAGGACTCAGCAGGGTCAACTGTGTATCTTCTTGACTGCTAAAGAATTCAGAGGAGTATGTCTGGCTATTATGTTTCAAGACTGATCTTTTCCACTTTAGATGGGCAGGAAACTTTTCTGTCCTGGCCTTAGAAATGGCCATATTAGAATTTTCCTTATTATCAAGCATTGTCTTTGAGGCCCTAGCCAGGGTAAAAAATAAATAAAATGAAGATGCTATTTACAGTAGTTTCAGAGTATCAATACCTAGAAATAAATACAAGAAAAGATATGTAACATCTCAGTGAGAGAGATTTACTGCTGCTGCTGCTGCTGCTGCTAAGCCGCTTTAGTTGTATCTGACTCTGTGCAACTGCATAGATGGCAGCCCACCAGGCTCCCCTGACCCTGGGATTCTCCAGGCAAGAACACTGGAGTGGGTTGCCATTTCCTTCTCCAGTGCATGAAAGTGAGGGTAAATACATAGAGTGAAATACTATACTCATGAATAGGAAGACATAATGATTATCAATTTTTATAAATTAATCTATAGATTCAGGACAATTTTAGTCAAATCACATCAGTTATTTTTACTCACAGTACTAACACCTGCTTCATGTTCTAACAGTTGAATTGTTAAGGAAGGATTCAACTCCATAAGACCACACCTGCCTCAGATGTCAGCTGAAATGGGGTACCCAAGCTACTCAAACTTCTGTCTGGGCAACTACAAATTTGAGGGTTTCTACTGGATGCCCTCAGGTTTGGTCATAAGCTGGGATGACTCACAGAACTCGGGAAGACACTGTATGAACTATTATTGGCTTATTATAAAGGGTACAACTCAGGGAACAGCCACATGCAAGAGACATGTGGGGGTAGGGAGTGGGGGTGGGGAACCTCCTTGCCCTCCCCAGTGTGCCACATCAGGTGCACCAACCGTGAGCTCTCTGAATCCCGCTGCTGAGGAGTCTTTATGGATGTTTTGTTGTTGGGGCATGTTGATTACATCTCTGGCTCTTGGCAGTTAACTCAGTCTTCAGCTTCTCTCCCCTCCCTGGAAGGTTGGGAGATTGGCTGAAAGTTCCACTTCTAATCAAGGTTTGGTCTTTGTGTCTTTCTTTTTTAAAAATTATATTGCACATAACAGAGCTTTTCATAGTATATGATAGAATTTATCAGAAAGTGAAAGTTGAAGACTCCCTGCACTTTTTTTGAAGACTGTGATTAGGGTTCTGGTGTGTGGGGAGGGCGGGCTTGGCTTGAGTCTGCAGTCCCTGCAGTGGTGTGGTAATGGCACTGGGCTAGACAAACAGACTACTGGAGCAGGCTCGGGAGAAGTGACACAGGTGGCTAGTAGTGGGGACAGGAAAGCATTGGGGAAAATGGCTTTCTTTACGGTAGAAGATTGTATTATTACAGTTGTATCATCTCAAACCACAGGCAAAAAGTGACTCCAGATTAAGAATTTAGATGTCTAAGAAAAAATGTGTAATATCTCTAAATGATAATACAAAGCTTTAAAACTCATGCTGTGAAATATATGTGAATAAATTTAATGTTTCAGTAGGGAAAGATTTCCTATACTGGAGCCAAAGTTTGTTGACTCTTGAAATACTGATAAATTTTATTGAGTTAAAGTTAAAAACAACCGAAAGATATCTATAGTAGAGAAAAAGCTTAGAAGATGTTTACATGTTTGACAAAGAAAAGAAAATTAGAGCCACAAATTAGTAAGAGCCTTAAAAACAAAACTGAAAAGTGACCAAAAATAGGAATAGGCAAATGGTGATTTCAAGAAAGTGGAAATTTATACAACCAAAAATTTTGAAGAAATGTTGAACATCATTAATGACTAAGGAAAGACAAATAAGATACCATTGGCAAGTTTAATATTTATAAGTGATGATCCAAATTGTTTCTAAGAGGTGAGAAATAAGAGTTGTGCTGTTACCAAAGATAAACATTTTTGAGTTCATGAAATCTAGTTCTTTTGTTGTGTTATAGTGTCTGTGTTTATTGATTGTGAGACTGGTGTGCCCTATAGAGTGGACACACTATGAATCTTGACACTCTTCTAGAATATAGAGTGTTTGACATCAGTTGTTTGTGAATTTGGTTTCTTCTTTATTTCTTTGAGATCTGAGAGATTTATGAATGTCTGAAAGCTAAAGTCATCTTCTTATGAATTATTCTAGCAGTCCCTACAGAAGTTGACAGCTACCATAGCCTGTTCCCTCTAGAACCACTGCCACCACCCAACCGGATACAGAAATCAAGTAATTTTGGATACATTACATCCTGCTACAAAGCTGTAAATAGCAAAGATGATCTGCCTTATTGCCTTCGGAGGATACATGGTAAGGAAGATAATTTATCCTCTTTTAGGAGCATATTATTGAGGCTGAGATTATTCAGATATTCCTGAATGAGTTTTTTTAATTAACATGAATTTAAAGGATAATAAATATATTTATTGTTTCATTTGGAAATTAGTATCTCATCAGGGATATATTGGGCTTCCCAGGTGGCTCAGTGGTAAAGAATCTGCCTATCAGTACAGGAGGCTTGGGTTTGATCCTTGGGTTGGAAAGATCCTCTGGAGAAGGAAATGGCAACCCACTCCAGCATTCTTGCTGGGAGAGTCCACTGGACAGAGGAGCCAGATTGGCTGTAGTCCATAGGGTCCCAAAAGAGTTGGACACAATTTAGCAACTAAACAACAAGGGATATATGCTGCTGCTGCTGCTAAGTTGCTTCAGTCGTGTCCGACTCTGTGCGACCTCAGAGACAGCAGCCTACCAGGCTCCCCCGTCTCTGGGATTTTCCAGGCAAGAACACTGGAGTGGGTTGCCATTTCCTTCTCCAATGCATGAAAGCGAAAAGTGAAAGGGAAGTCACTCAGTCATGTCCGACTCCTAGTGACTCCATGGACTGCAGCTCATCAGGCTCCTCCGTCCATGGGATTTTCCAGGCAAGAGTACTAGAGTGGGGTGCCATTGCCTTCTCTGAAGGGATGTATAACATGGCTCTTTTGGCACGTTTCTGGGGAAATAAGGGGGAGATGTCATTTCCAGTTAAGCAGAAAATGTTCTTTTTTTCAGGTTTTCGTCTTGTTAACACAAAGTGCATGGTATTGGTCGATATGTGGAAAAAAATTCAACACTCAAATATTGTAACTTTGCGTGAAGTGTTCACCACTAAAGCTTTCTCAGAGCCTTGTGAGTGACTTGTAATTGTCTCTCTGCTGGTGGGCTTCGTTGTTGGAAGCCAGGTTGCAGTAATGAGCATTTGTGTTTTGTTTCAAGCTCTTGTGTTTGCGTATGATTTCCATGCTGGAGGAGAGACCATGATGAGCAGACACTTCAATGACCCCAATGCGGATGCCTATTTCACAAAGAGAAAGTGGGGTAAGGAGACGATGCAAGAAAGCTGGATTTGACAAAGCCTTTGCTCTGTGAAAGAGTAGTTTTGTGTTTTAAAGTACTTGTAAGTTTAGCCCTATAATCATTCAGTTTAAAGACCATATTGAATTTTAAAAAGAGAGATGATACGGGGTGGGAGGTGGGAGGGGATTTGGGATTGGGAGCTTGTGTACACCCGTGGTGGATTCATGTCAATGTATGGCAAAAGCAATACAGTATTGTAAAGTAAAATAAAATAAAAAGAAATACTTTAAAGAAATGGACTCAATGTGTAACAAGTTAGGAAATAATGTGTTATCTGTAGATGGAGATGAAGATGGGTTACAAAAGACTGATGTAAATATCTGAAATCTAAGTAGCTGAGAATACGATAAAAGTTTTTTTCCTCGTTTTTTTTTTTTTTTTTTTAAATGTAATACTTTCTGAGTAAAATGGTTTGGAAAATGCATTAAATTGAAAAATAATTCCTGTAACTTCACCACCCAAAGCATCATCATTATGAGTCTCTTGACATTTCTTTCTTGTCTTGGTTTTTTGTTTTGGTTTGTTTTGTCTCTTTTACATAGTCCAGTGTGACTCTCTGTTATTTATGTAATTATTTCCCTGAACAATATTTTGCTTTAAGGTAGGATTCTGTGTTACTAAAGGAACTTCAAAATAAATTTTTAGGTAACTTCTACTTAAATGGGGAATATTTTCTTTGTTTAGTATTTAAAGAATTGTTTTGTTGTTCATATATTGCAAAGAACTAAAATATTGTAGTTACATTCTAACAAATGCTTATTGAAGGGCAAATCATTTCAGAGTTAAAGTAAATTCATTTTTCGATGTCTATTAATTAGTTTGTTTTGGGGGAAGGAAAATGTATGTATCATTTTCTTTTAGGGGCAGGAAAGTGTTACCCTTTATGCTGAGGTTTTTGTTAAAGGTTTTCCTGAATGTATCTTGAGAGAAAGCAAGGAGAGAAAAGACGAGTCTGCCTGGCATTATAGATTAAATATATTATTTCTGTTTGCTTGTAACTTTGCTTTCTGACAGTTGAAAGAAGCAAGCTGTGGTTACATGGCTGTTTTGCATTAAAAATCTGGTCTCAGAGTGTGGTCATTTTTTTCCTTTTGCCATGTCATCTGTAGCACACACATAATTTTGTTGAAAGGGATGTGGTATAACTTTTCCTATAGAAAAATATAGCTGTAGTTGTTCGTTTATTTTAGTAACAACAGCTGTGAAATGACTGTTGGCTTTAATTTATAGCTGGGTTTCTCATCCTCAGCACTGTTGACATTTGGGGCTGGAGTAATTATTTTTGTAGGGCCATTCTCTGCCTTGCTGGGTGTTTAGCAGCATCCCTACTGTGTACCCGCTAGGTACCAGTAGCAACCCCCTCCTCCCATTGTGACACCAAAAATACCTTCAGACACTGCCAAATGTCTCTGAGGTGGCAAAGTTGACCCTTATTGAGAACCACTGATTTATGGCACTCCTTTTTAGTTTATTTTTTTAAAAATCTTAATTCTGCTTTTGGTGTTTGATTATTTGGTATGTTTACATTTTCTTAGAAATCAGTTCATTTTCTAGTATTTGAAAGTATTGTTTGATGGTATTAACTCCTCTAAATGTACCATATATATGTTAATTTATAACAATTTATAATCTGTTTTCCCAGTATGAATATTGAAAATGAAGGGAAAAAGAGCCAATGTTTGTATAAACTTATAGAGACATAGATGGAAGTATAATGCTTTCTTATATTATGTAATCTGTTAATTTAAAACAAAATAAAAAAATAGCATGTTGTAAGAGATATGCTAATAAGAGAGTGGGAATAATAATAGCATACCTTACAGGGATTGTGGTAAAAGGTTTAAAATGACATACTGTGGGTAAAGTAACTAGATTGAATCTGGCATAAAGTATATTTGCTATAAATATTTTTTTTTCCTATTCAGTTCAGTCACTCAGTCGTGTCTGACTCTGCGATTCCATGAACCACAGCACGCCAGTCCTCCCTGTCCGTCACCAACTCCCGGCGTCTACCCAAGCCCATGTCCATTGAGTCAGTGATGCCATCCAACCATCTCTGTCGTCCCCTTCTCCTGCCCTCAGTCTTTCCCAGCATCAGGGTCTTTTCAAATGAATCAGCTCTTTACATCAGCTGGCCAAAGTATTGGAGTTTCAACTTCAACATCAGTCCTTCCAATGAACACCCCAGGACTGATCTCCTTTAGGATGGACTGGTTGAATCTCCTTGCAGTCCAAGGGACTCTCAGGAGTCTTCTCCAACACCACAGTTCAAAAGCATCAATTCTTCGGTGCTCAGCCTTCTTTATAGTCCAACTCTTATATCCATCCATACATGACTACTGGAAAAACCATAGCCTTGACTAGACGGATCTTTGTTGACAAAGTAATGTCTCTGCTTTTGAATATGCTAGCTAGGTTGGTCATAACTTTCCTTCCAAGGAGTAAGCATCTTTCAATTTCATGGCTGCAGTCACCATCTGCAGTGATTTTGGAACCCAAGAAACCACACTTATTAATAGCTTTATTTGACCGATTCCTGGTTGTCTTTGATGTTGTCTTGACATATATTACTAGAGCTACTTTTTGAGTCATATAACATGGTTTTCCAGAGGTATTATCTTCAATTCTGTCTAAATTTGAGGGCTAGCAGTTTTTTGAATTTTGTATTGTGTTTTTCCCTGGACATTCTGTCTCAAGTCATAAGTACTTATTAGCTGTTTATTAGCGTCACAGTTAACCATTTAACTGTGTTGCTTTTGTAACTGATTCAGAAAAGGTTTGTTTACAACCATTTGAATACTTCCCTGAAATAATTACAGAATCTAGATTACATTTATGAGGCCCCTTTTCTCTTGATTAACAGTGACCCAGAAAATTATATCAAGAAGCACTTACAAGGTTGATAGAATCAAAAGGATTACTTTTCATGGTAGACTGGATTATTTTTATGTTTCAACATTACTACCCATAAGTGGCATAAGTTCACTATTTTACATTTATGTTTTCTGTTAACTGGACGTGGTTGTAATAGAAGAGGCTGGGCAGCATAAGGACAATAAGAAAACACTCCTCAGAGATGTTGGTGGCGACTTCTGTTTCCCTGAAGCCACGGAAAAAATAGTTCCCACACACCTGAGCAGCAGTAGAGACAAGGTTTAACCACAATTTAAGAAAAATAAGCCCTTCAGTTCCTGTTTTTAATCAGAACTTGGTTCACGATTAAGTAGAAGTTCTTACTTTAATAATTTTTGTTTGGTGCTCGCTTCGGCAGCACATATACTAAAATTGGAACGATACAGAGAAGATTAGCATGGCCCCTGCGCAAGGATGACACGCAAATTCGTGAAGCGTTCCATATTTTTCGATGTATGGCAAAGCCAATAGAGTATTGTAAAGTCAAATTTAAAAAAAAAAAAGTTAAAAAAATAAAATAAATAAAATGTAAAAAAAAAAAATTTTTTGTTTGCTGTGCAATAATTATAGTGGTCACAGAAAAGAGAAGCTCAGTGAGAGCACTGCTACTGCTGGCAGTATAATACTGAGGGGTAATATCATNGGGTCCCAAAAGAGTTGGACACAATTTAGCAACTAAACAACAAGGGATATATGCTGCTGCTGCTGCTAAGTTGCTTCAGTCGTGTCCGACTCTGTGCGACCTCAGAGACAGCAGCCTACCAGGCTCCCCCGTCTCTGGGATTTTCCAGGCAAGAACACTGGAGTGGGTTGCCATTTCCTTCTCCAATGCATGAAAGCGAAAAGTGAAAGGGAAGTCACTCAGTCATGTCCGACTCCTAGTGACTCCATGGACTGCAGCTCATCAGGCTCCTCCGTCCATGGGATTTTCCAGGCAAGAGTACTAGAGTGGGGTGCCATTGCCTTCTCTGAAGGGATGTATAACATGGCTCTTTTGGCACGTTTCTGGGGAAATAAGGGGGAGATGTCATTTCCAGTTAAGCAGAAAATGTTCTTTTTTTCAGGTTTTCGTCTTGTTAACACAAAGTGCATGGTATTGGTCGATATGTGGAAAAAAATTCAACACTCAAATATTGTAACTTTGCGTGAAGTGTTCACCACTAAAGCTTTCTCAGAGCCTTGTGAGTGACTTGTAATTGTCTCTCTGCTGGTGGGCTTCGTTGTTGGAAGCCAGGTTGCAGTAATGAGCATTTGTGTTTTGTTTCAAGCTCTTGTGTTTGCGTATGATTTCCATGCTGGAGGAGAGACCATGATGAGCAGACACTTCAATGACCCCAATGCGGATGCCTATTTCACAAAGAGAAAGTGGGGTAAGGAGACGATGCAAGAAAGCTGGATTTGACAAAGCCTTTGCTCTGTGAAAGAGTAGTTTTGTGTTTTAAAGTACTTGTAAGTTTAGCCCTATAATCATTCAGTTTAAAGACCATATTGAATTTTAAAAAGAGAGATGATACGGGGTGGGAGGTGGGAGGGGATTTGGGATTGGGAGCTTGTGTACACCCGTGGTGGATTCATGTCAATGTATGGCAAAAGCAATACAGTATTGTAAAGTAAAATAAAATAAAAAGAAATACTTTAAAGAAATGGACTCAATGTGTAACAAGTTAGGAAATAATGTGTTATCTGTAGATGGAGATGAAGATGGGTTACAAAAGACTGATGTAAATATCTGAAATCTAAGTAGCTGAGAATACGATAAAAGTTTTTTTCCTCGTTTTTTTTTTTTTTTTTTTTTATGTAATACTTTCTGAGTAAAATGGTTTGGAAAATGCATTAAATTGAAAAATAATTCCTGTAACTTCACCACCCAAAGCATCATCATTATGAGTCTCTTGACATTTCTTTCTTGTCTTGGTTTTTTGTTTTGGTTTGTTTTGTCTCTTTTACATAGTCCAGTGTGACTCTCTGTTATTTATGTAATTATTTCCCTGAACAATATTTTGCTTTAAGGTAGGATTCTGTGTTACTAAAGGAACTTCAAAATAAATTTTTAGGTAACTTCTACTTAAATGGGGAATATTTTCTTTGTTTAGTATTTAAAGAATTGTTTTGTTGTTCATATATTGCAAAGAACTAAAATATTGTAGTTACATTCTAACAAATGCTTATTGAAGGGCAAATCATTTCAGAGTTAAAGTAAATTCATTTTTCGATGTCTATTAATTAGTTTGTTTTGGGGGAAGGAAAATGTATGTATCATTTTCTTTTAGGGGCAGGAAAGTGTTACCCTTTATGCTGAGGTTTTTGTTAAAGGTTTTCCTGAATGTATCTTGAGAGAAAGCAAGGAGAGAAAAGACGAGTCTGCCTGGCATTATAGATTAAATATATTATTTCTGTTTGCTTGTAACTTTGCTTTCTGACAGTTGAAAGAAGCAAGCTGTGGTTACATGGCTGTTTTGCATTAAAAATCTGGTCTCAGAGTGTGGTCATTTTTTTCCTTTTGCCATGTCATCTGTAGCACACACATAATTTTGTTGAAAGGGATGTGGTATAACTTTTCCTATAGAAAAATATAGCTGTAGTTGTTCGTTTATTTTAGTAACAACAGCTGTGAAATGACTGTTGGCTTTAATTTATAGCTGGGTTTCTCATCCTCAGCACTGTTGACATTTGGGGCTGGAGTAATTATTTTTGTAGGGCCATTCTCTGCCTTGCTGGGTGTTTAGCAGCATCCCTACTGTGTACCCGCTAGGTACCAGTAGCAACCCCCTCCTCCCATTGTGACACCAAAAATACCTTCAGACACTGCCAAATGTCTCTGAGGTGGCAAAGTTGACCCTTATTGAGAACCACTGATTTATGGCACTCCTTTTTAGTTTATTTTTTTAAAAATCTTAATTCTGCTTTTGGTGTTTGATTATTTGGTATGTTTACATTTTCTTAGAAATCAGTTCATTTTCTAGTATTTGAAAGTATTGTTTGATGGTATTAACTCCTCTAAATGTACCATATATATGTTAATTTATAACAATTTATAATCTGTTTTCCCAGTATGAATATTGAAAATGAAGGGAAAAAGAGCCAATGTTTGTATAAACTTATAGAGACATAGATGGAAGTATAATGCTTTCTTATATTATGTAATCTGTTAATTTAAAACAAAATAAAAAAATAGCATGTTGTAAGAGATATGCTAATAAGAGAGTGGGAATAATAATAGCATACCTTACAGGGATTGTGGTAAAAGGTTTAAAATGACATACTGTGGGTAAAGTAACTAGATTGAATCTGGCATAAAGTATATTTGCTATAAATATTTTTTTTTCCTATTCAGTTCAGTCACTCAGTCGTGTCTGACTCTGCGATTCCATGAACCACAGCACGCCAGTCCTCCCTGTCCGTCACCAACTCCCGGCGTCTACCCAAGCCCATGTCCATTGAGTCAGTGATGCCATCCAACCATCTCTGTCGTCCCCTTCTCCTGCCCTCAGTCTTTCCCAGCATCAGGGTCTTTTCAAATGAATCAGCTCTTTACATCAGCTGGCCAAAGTATTGGAGTTTCAACTTCAACATCAGTCCTTCCAATGAACACCCCAGGACTGATCTCCTTTAGGATGGACTGGTTGAATCTCCTTGCAGTCCAAGGGACTCTCAGGAGTCTTCTCCAACACCACAGTTCAAAAGCATCAATTCTTCGGTGCTCAGCCTTCTTTATAGTCCAACTCTTATATCCATCCATACATGACTACTGGAAAAACCATAGCCTTGACTAGACGGATCTTTGTTGACAAAGTAATGTCTCTGCTTTTGAATATGCTAGCTAGGTTGGTCATAACTTTCCTTCCAAGGAGTAAGCATCTTTCAATTTCATGGCTGCAGTCACCATCTGCAGTGATTTTGGAACCCAAGAAACCACACTTATTAATAGCTTTATTTGACCGATTCCTGGTTGTCTTTGATGTTGTCTTGACATATATTACTAGAGCTACTTTTTGAGTCATATAACATGGTTTTCCAGAGGTATTATCTTCAATTCTGTCTAAATTTGAGGGCTAGCAGTTTTTTGAATTTTGTATTGTGTTTTTCCCTGGACATTCTGTCTCAAGTCATAAGTACTTATTAGCTGTTTATTAGCGTCACAGTTAACCATTTAACTGTGTTGCTTTTGTAACTGATTCAGAAAAGGTTTGTTTACAACCATTTGAATACTTCCCTGAAATAATTACAGAATCTAGATTACATTTATGAGGCCCCTTTTCTCTTGATTAACAGTGACCCAGAAAATTATATCAAGAAGCACTTACAAGGTTGATAGAATCAAAAGGATTACTTTTCATGGTAGACTGGATTATTTTTATGTTTCAACATTACTACCCATAAGTGGCATAAGTTCACTATTTTACATTTATGTTTTCTGTTAACTGGACGTGGTTGTAATAGAAGAGGCTGGGCAGCATAAGGACAATAAGAAAACACTCCTCAGAGATGTTGGTGGCGACTTCTGTTTCCCTGAAGCCACGGAAAAAATAGTTCCCACACACCTGAGCAGCAGTAGAGACAAGGTTTAACCACAATTTAAGAAAAATAAGCCCTTCAGTTCCTGTTTTTAATCAGAACTTGGTTCACGATTAAGTAGAAGTTCTTACTTTAATAATTTTTGTTTGGTGCTCGCTTCGGCAGCACATATACTAAAATTGGAACGATACAGAGAAGATTAGCATGGCCCCTGCGCAAGGATGACACGCAAATTCGTGAAGCGTTCCATATTTTTCGATGTATGGCAAAGCCAATAGAGTATTGTAAAGTCAAATTTAAAAAAAAAAAAGTTAAAAAAATAAAATAAATAAAATGTAAAAAAAAAAAAATTTTTTGTTTGCTGTGCAATAATTATAGTGGTCACAGAAAAGAGAAGCTCAGTGAGAGCACTGCTACTGCTGGCAGTATAATACTGAGGGGTAATATCATACATAAGAAAATTTGGGTTCGTTTCTTGAATTCTTCTTGATCTGCATGTTTTAGTTAATTACATGAAGGTGCCATTTTGTGTGTGTTTATAGGTCAACATGATGGACCATTGCCCAGACAGCATGCTGGATTGTTGCCAGAATCTCTTATTTGGGCATATATTGTCCAGCTGAGTTCTGCACTGCGTACCATTCATACAGCAGGTTTGGCATGTCGTGTTATGGACCCAACAAAGATTCTGATAACTGGCAAAACAAGGTACTGGCATTTTGAACTCTGGCTTCTTTATCAATCATCTAACCTATGACAGCTTAGTAAACATAGTGTGACAATTTGTTTTAATTCTACCTTTTCATATATTCCATCCAAATGAACTGCTGTGACTTTGAGTTCTTTTGTAAGTTGTTGTTTTTTTTTTTTTAACATGCTGAGTTTGTAATAGAATGCCCTACCAAGATGTTGTAGGGGTTTGGGAGGTGTGTATGGTTAGGGTTGGGGGTATATCAGGCAGTGTCAGTACAGGTTTTATATGTACATCTGTCAGTCTCAGATTTTGACATGAGTCCCCATAATCTCGAGAGGCTTAGTCAGCACAGCCTGTTGGGCTACACCCCCAGAGTTCCCATTCATGAAATCTGGAGTGAGGCCTGGGAGTTTGCATTTTTAACAAGCAGGCGATTGATGCTGTTGCTGCTGCTTGGGTTTCATGCTTTAGAACCAGTGATTTTACAGAGACCTTGACTTCACCAGCGTTTGATTTGAGTTGTTGAAATTTTGAGAGTTGTCTTGGGCAGCATAGCATGAGGAGCTCAAGGTCTTAGTACCAGGTAATGGCGGTTACCTGGATTCATGTCCTAGCTCTGCTAGTTAGTTAACTAACAACAAGTTACTTGTGTGTTCAGCAGTCTGTTATCTCCATTTTCCATATTTGTAAGGTACCTGCCTCATAAGATTATTGAGAGGATCAAATTAATTAATACATGTAAAATGCTTTGAATGTGCCTGGCACATCTTCATCACCTGTTACGAAGCTAACTGGTTCTCTTTTCGTGCGTAACTAGTAAAGAAGCAGCTAGGTTTTGGGAAAAGAAGCAATGACCTCGTAGTCAAAAAGCACAAGTTGCAGTCCTGGCTTTATCCATTCCTGGCTTTCACAACCAAAGGCCTATCACTTGAAGTCTGTGACGTTATCTCTAACGTGGTGACTGGCAGGGGTTTCATGGGGGTAGGGCCGGCGGAGGGACTGGCCAGGATGCTGCGATCCTTCCCAGTATCATAAGAAATGTTCATTTTCCACCTGTATGTAAATTTTCAAAAGTCTCATTTTAATTATTCTCTCAAAATTTTCTGATCTTTAAAGGTTGCGAGTAAATTGTGTTGGAGTTTTTGATGTTTTAACATTTGATAACAGTCAGAGTAATAATCCATTGGCATTAATGGCTCAATACCAGGTGAGTAAGAATTAACATGGATATTTACTTAATAACTTAAGGCTTGAATTTTTTTTAAGATAAATTTTTTTTTTAATTTTAAAAGCATTTCAGAGTTTTAAATGTAGATTTCAGTTTATTCTGGGGGTGGTCTCTATGCAGACTTGGAACGTGCATTTCTTAATCACTATGGTGTGTTCAGTGTAGCACCCTTAGAAGTTGTAATATACAGAATTAGTGACAGTGTCAGAGACTAGTTGTTCAAATGAAAATACATTTATATGACTAGGAAATTTGTCCTCAGCATAGATTAGAGCACTAACTAGCTGAATGAAATACAGTAAATGACATTTTACTTAGTTTTCACTTTTTAGTATGTTAAAATCACACTTGTTGTTTTTACTTTTACAGTTGTCCCACTGTCAATCCAAAACTTTTATTTTCAGGGGAAAGGTGCTGTATAGCTATTTTCTAAAGGATTCTTTTCCTTAATCAAAACCTATCACTCAATTCTTGTACATTATCAGAATTTGGTTATAGTCTGACTTTATGGTAATATTGTGGACTGAGGTTCCATTGTGTTCTTAGCTATTTCATTCTTATTTCTTAATTAATGTAAGACATAGGTAAGAATCCACCTCTGCAAGGAGCTTTCAGTGTGGCTGCTTTTGCCTTTTTACTCTGTGCAAGTGATACAGCTATTTAAAGTCAGTATCTCATGTCATTCTGTTTGTATTCATATTTTTTGAAGGAGGTGCAGTTGTCATTTTAAGACAGTATTTGTTTGTTTTTTTCATGTAAGGAGTTTTTGGTGTTTCTGAACATTTATTAACTTAGGGAGATTTGATATAAGGCAAAATCTCTTACTTACATGGAGAAACAAGGAAAATACCTTACCTTCCCACTGCCCTTCTCATTTCATTTTCTTTTCTTTAAATCTTTGAAAGATCTTAGTTTGCTTTATTAAAATTGAGACAAATTCAGAACAAAAAGGAAAGGCCAGGATGAGAATTAAAGTGTAAGCAGTGTGTGTGAAGATACTCCGGTCAGTTCATGCTTAAACCTCTTCCTTTGCTGCTGGACAGTGAACAGCATAGTCCTCAGACTTAGAGCCACTCCTCTTGTCCTGTTCAGTCGCTTGCAGCCTCTTCACGGCTTCGTTCCCCTGCTCTGGCCCACCTACCCCCAGCAGCTGCCCAGCTGTTCTGGTTGGTGGTGCCATCTAGTGGGCTGTATGTGGAAGAATCTGGCTACCCTCCAATACCCCCATCCTTACCCAACCCCCACCGCTAGCAGCTTTCTTCAGAGGGGAATTTGCTCCCTCTTTTCTTATCCTGGTTGGTTGTTTCTTAACTACTTTCCTGCATATCGTCTGTCTTATACTTAGTGCCTAACTAATTGGCTTTGAAAATTTTCCTTCATAATCTTTGTGCTTCTGAAAGTGACTGATTATTGACTGTTAAAATGCTAGTGATCTTTATATATCCAAGAAAATAATACTACACTTTGGGAGAGAAGTTAGACATTATTTAGAACCAGTGCCATCAGCCTCTATTGCAAGTATTAGGAAACCCTCTGTCCACAGAACTGGTTGTGTTGTTTATGTGCAGCCTCATGGTACCTCTTCATTCCTCTCTATTCTGAATATTTCTTTTTCTTTTTAATTTCTAGTGAAAGATAAGACTAGTTTGATTTTGGTTTTCTGTAAGTATCACGGCAGGGGTGTTTTCCATTTGTTTATTTTCGAATGTCCTTTATTTGTGTTTTGGATTGTATCATTAGTTACCTTGGAAAACCACACTTCATAAGAAAAAACAATTCCAGAGTTTCAAAACAAACAACTGTAAAGTAAGAATTTGGGCCAACTGATTGGTAGGTTAGGAGCTGCCCCCATTCATAAACTTGGGCTACTTTGAACCAATTATCAGCCTCCCTTTATTTTTCAAAGGCAAAGATTGTATCAGGTTTCCTTTCTATTTTTGGAGTGGGTGTATATATGGATTTTCCATATAGCTTATATAAGTAAGGTAAAGGAGAGAATTAAAGGTAGTTCCTAGTCGGGGGGCTTATGATTTTATAGAGAAGAGGGTACATAAGAAAGGAGTGTATTGTTTCTTGTAGTCTATTTTTCATAGTCTGTTTCAGACACGTGAATAGAGACTGACTTTCAGTAAAATGGACATAAGTAGAGCCATAGATAGAATCAGAGAAAAATCAAGAAGTCAAGAATCAGGAAGAAACTGAAAATGAGTTGGGGGGAAAGCCTCCAGAATTCAACAAATGGGGGGAAAAGCCAGATGGAGGTAAGAAGCAAAAATAACAAACGGAACACTATTTAGCTGGGAATAAGGAAAGGAGAGTTACTGAGCGCTTAATGACATTACAATGTCAAGCAGGACTTCATTAACCTCTTTTATTTGAAAAAATCCATTCTGATTTAGTTTGGATTATGTGATGTGTATACTTCATTTCTAGGTGGGTATTTCCACCTTGAGTCAGCTTCAGAAAGGTGGCAGATGTACTCAGAATCAGGTGGACTTATTTCTTAAACCCATATAGTCCTTCAGCTATTTTGTGCTTTTGTTTTCCTGTCTTGTAATAGGGGATGCTCTAGGTGGGAGATTTAGTTATAGCATTGATTCAGGGTGGAGCTAAACCGAAGATTTTGCTGTTTGCGGGTGGGGATGTTGTGTGTTGCTACATGCTGCTGAAATACTTAATAAATAATAACAAGCTTAAGTTTGCTTTGCTGATGACACTGAATTGAAGCACTTGTAGACTTTTACAGTTTGCTTTTCCGTATACTGATTTCTCTCCATCAGCATGTTTATGATTTCCTTTATCTAACTTGGAATGTTTTATTGATCTGGAGAGAGACTGAGAGAAGTCCTGCCTGAGTTCAGTCACGACTGTGGGTCCAGAGAGCAAGGACGGTGCCACAGCATTCATGCCCCTTCCTGTGGCACCTGCCCTCCCAGCCTGATCTCCAAACTCAGCCACTGACGGAGTTTTACACAGTTTCTCTGACATGAATCCTTGGCATCTCTTTTCCTGATCGATTCAGAGTTGTCTAATAACTAATTTTTCCACTGATTATATTATAGGATCTTGGGTTCAGAGTATCAGATTCACCAATGCTAGATTTGAACTTTTTAATGTTATTTTAGTCATGGAATTTGATTTCTTTTTATTTTTTTACTCTTTGGGAAGGATGTTGTTAAGGATAGCTATGTAGTCCTAACGTTTCAGTAGCAATTGCCTTGAAATACTCACATGATTTTGCAAATAACACCATTTATAAACGTCTACGAAACCAGTGGCTCTCAACCCTGGCTGCATATCTGAATCTCTTAACGAAGTTTTGAAAAAATACCAATATGTAGATCTTACCCCAGACTAGCAACAACAAAATAGGATGGAAGGATAGCCACCGGGTGATTGTTTTTTTTTTTGGAGCTTCTCAGGTGAATTTTATTGTAAAGCTAGGTTTGAAAGCTTCTATGGAATATTTATTTATTCCATAAATAAACATGTATCCAGTAATTCAGATGAGATCTCAGATTGTGAAGATTTATGTGAGTTTTCTGTAGAAATTACTTCAAGTGATTTCCTTGAACTCTAAACTGTTACATGGTCTTGGAGGTGTATGATTACTGATAGTTAACCTGCCAAACAGGGGCACTTAAGTGACCATTCTGTTTCTAAGAGTTATTATTATTCAGTGAGCTGTCTTTTAAACATTCTTTTGGAAGAAAGGCCTGAAAGAGGGAAATCTTTAAAACAAAGAAACAAAACGAGTAGGAAATGAGGTGGTTACAGAGCTCAGAGATCGACTGTAGCGTGAAAACCTGTCTGCTTGGAAACAAGGGCAAATGGACTGTCATGAAGGTTTGCAGCATTGTTGATGTCTAGAGAGTGTGCCCTGAAATCAGGTATTGCGGACATTGTGTTTGGAATAAGGGAATTACTTCCCTTTCAAATATACTCTCACTTTTGTGCATCATGGAGAATGAAGAAGGTGCCTGTCGTGAATGTAATGATCACTGTGAAGCAGCTGTTTGGTAACCAGCCTCAAACATCCTGCCATAGTAAGAATATGAGCTTTATTTAAGTATAAACATTTAGGGGGGAAAAAGGACAGTAAAGTAGCAGTTCTGTAGGTGGCATATGAATTGTTTTGAATAATATTTCTTAAAGTAGCCCTTAGAAGTACCTTCATTAGAATTACCTGGGTACTTTAAAAATGCTGGGCCTGTTCCCAGACCTATTGAGTGAGAATCTGGGGTAGACTCAGAAAGAGTCTTTAATGAAGCTCCCAGGTAGTTCTGATGAGCACCAATGTCTAGGAACCTTGTGCTTAGTTCTTCAGCTTCTTTGTAAAGATGCTTTTTCCATGCAGGCAGTAGTGTCAGTGTATTAAATTTGTACCTATGAAAGAAAAATTAAAAGTTATATTTATTCTTTCATGTCAGCAAGCAGATCTGATATCATTAGGAAAAGTTGTGTTGGCTTTGGCTTGCAACTCTTTGGCAGGAATTCAGCGAGAGAATTTACAGAAAGCCATGGAACTGGTGACAATCAACTACTCCTCTGACCTGAAGAATCTGATTTTGTAAGTTTTAATATAATGATCTTATGAGATAAGACGGAGATTTTTCATGAGAGTCTTTTAACAGTGATTCTGTTGATTTTTAGTTTCCACTATTTAAAATCAGGCAAAACATAATTAAACAATTTTTAATTTATTTTTATTGCTAAGTATGTATTTCTTGAAATAAGTTAATAAACCAGTGTGTTTAAATTAATTATTGGTGTTTTAAACATTTGGCCAAAGGGTAGACCCCCTAGAGCTGCATTGGTATCTGCGAGCTACATATGACCTTTTAAATTTAAATGAATTACAATTAAATAAAATTGAAACGATTCAGTTCCTCAGTTGCACCACGTACATCTTAAGAGCTTAGAAGCTGCATGTACACTTTCTGGCTCATATACTGGACAGTGTGGACATGGAACATTTGCATCATCTCAGAAAGACCATTAGACAGTGCAGCCAGTTGTGTGGTGTGTGGCCCACAGCCCTGCTTCAGAGAGTATGTGTGTCAGGGTCCCTGTGCTTCTCCCCGTGTCTTTATACTCCTGGAATTCCTTGATTGTAAGTCTGAAAAGACTGGGGCTTAAGAGAAGCCCAGTCCACTGTTGACCGCTGTCACAGTGGTCTATAAGATGCGTCTGACATCGGGGATTCTGGAGGGGGGGACAACCAGAACTCTTATTTTAAATGATTCAGGAGAATAGATGGCTAGGAAGTCTCCTTTGAAATTTTTTTTTTTTTATGATGTTCTAGAAGCAATTAGAGCTTATTGATCCTTTTCAGTCTCTTTTAGCTTCCAGCTGTTCCTTCTGATCTTTCTGTGTAACCCTGGATGATCCAGTTTCTTTTTGGACTAGCCCTGTGGTATGGAACTGAGGGACGGAGGATGGGGCTGCCCACCTGTGCTTTGTTACACTGGCCTAAGTGTCCTGCTTGTGACAGAGCACTGGAGCCAGTGGTTACCTGGTTCCTCTGATGATCAACTAAGATGATTTCTCTTAAATAAAAATATTTGTTTCATATACTATCACAGCAGTGATTTCTAGCCATAGCTTGCAACACCTAGGATATTTTAAATAATCTCAAGTTATAATTTTCCCTTTTTATAAAAGTGAGAGTAAAGGATATAAGTGTAATAAATTGGCCATAAGTTAATAATTACTGAAACTGGGTAATGGGTACATGAAGATTCATCATACTCTTCTCTCTCCTTCTATAAATGTTTGAAATTTTCCTTAATAAAAAATGAATACAAAAAAGTCATACTTTCATACTAACCAGTAATCAAAATTTATAGAGCAGTAAACTATGTATCATATACTTTTGAGCTGATTGATGTGAACTATGAATTAATTCACCTAATTCTCCCAATAACCCTTTAAATTAGGTACCATTACTAGCTCCATTTTAAAGATGTCAAAACTGAGGCTGGGAGATATAAAATAACTTGCCAAAGTCACATAGCTTATAATAACTTTAAGTGTGAGTAGTTAGACATAAATATGTCAGTAATTTCAAATGAAAAGACATAGATTGTCCACATGAGTTTATTCAACAAAAGAATGCCTAACTCTGTGTCAGATGCTGAAGCTACTTTGTATAAGATGAACAGAATCCCCCATCTTCTGGAGCTTCCCCCCATTATAATGGGGAGGAGTTAATAAACTTGTCAACAAGTAAGATGTTTGCAAGATAGAGATAAGTCCTACGGAGAAAATAGGTATAATTATAAGCAGAGCGCAGAAGAGTTAGAAGCTGCTTTGTTAGGAATGGTTAGGACGTGGCTGACCTGTCAGAATTGTGTTCTGACACGTAGCCATTTGAGACGTGTGGTATTTTTCTGCCTTAGTTATGATGGTAGAAGAAACTGTTCTTTTTCCTGATATGTGTTAGTGCATGGAGATTTCTCAGAAATAAAAATATCATGACAGCTGGTAAATGGAGTCACAGAGCAGGAGACAGCTTCCTAAAACACTGAAGCTTGTTTCCCTTACCAAAATGAAAGTCTGTTTTAGTTTAAAAACTATTTTTGAAGACCAGTGGAAAAATTTCCCCACCTACAACCACCCCTCCCAAAACCTTTGGATCTTTTCATCTGCCACTATTGTAAAGAAGGGTTTGAGAATGGAAATATGGTAAGTGTAACTCTATACCCAGCTTTCCTTTCTCATTTTCATAGTAGTAAAAGATATAGAGAAAGAGACGTTTTTACAGTTTTTTCCATTGGCTCTTTAAGTTTTCCAGAGAAAAGAAATACAATCATTAAGCTTAAAAAATGAAATTGACTTGCATGAAAAAGAAATTTGGAAATTGTGCACACTAACATGCCGGTGGCAGCAGTCCCTGTGTGCTTGTGGGTTGTGTTGTTCTGTAAACTGTGTGTTTGGCATTCAAGTGATCCTTCTCTATTTTGGTTAGATATTTGTTGACTGACCAAAACAGGATGCGAAGTGTAAATGACATCATGCCCATGATTGGTGCTCGATTTTATACTCAATTGGATGCTGCTCAAATGAGAAATGATGTCATAGAGGAAGACCTTGCAAAGGTAAAGTGTGTAGTTAAAGGACTGTGTACGCACCCCTGCATCTGTGTGTATCAGTAGATGTAAAACAGAGTAATTACTGTGCTGGATATAGTACTGTGCTGGCTAAGACTGCAGATATTTTTGTCCAAACTTAGTGTTCAGTATTTTGATTTCTCCAGTCCTCTGGGCATTTGTCTTATTTTTTTTCATTCATGGTTTTGCTACAGTCTTGAGATACAATCTTGATTTTTTTTTTTTAATATGCAATCTTAGTAGTAGACAGCTTCAGTGAGGAAAGAATAAATCACAGGCTTGTGATTAATACATATACCCTACTGTATATAAGATAGATAACCAACAGGGTCTACTGTGCAGCACAGGAAACTAGTCTTTGATAACCTATATGAGAAAAATCTGAAAAAACAATGAATACATGTATGTGTAACTGAATCACTTTGCTATACACTGAAAGTAACACAAAAACTATAATCCAATAAAAAAAGGGACAATTGCATAATCTTCTTGAGTATTACAGTATGTGAAAAGAACATGTTATATTCAAAAGTATAACCAAAAAGTGGGGATATTAGGGTTTATGGTTTAAAGCAAATATTGGTACAGGATACCAGTTTTATAAACGTTTGCTTTTATATTCAGTTAGCTGGAACATTAATATTCTCTCTCTTTTTAAAATGTTTTATAGGAGGTTCAAAATGGAAGACTGTTTAGGCTTCTAGCAAAATTGGGAACAATCAATGAGAGGCCGGAGTAAGGATTTACAGTATTTTACATCATGTTTTCAATCAAGGGCACTGTTTTACATAACCAGAATGAGTATACCTTATTCTTACTGATTTTATTTGGGAAAAGAGAAGAATTCTCATGTAAAGTGACCTTTTAAGCCTGTTGTTAGCCATTAGGGTGGTATTTTTAACCACAGCCCTGGTTGTGGTTGTCCTTAGGGATTACACATGCACACAGACAGACAGACACACACACACAATACACTGTGTTAAATACCTCTGTTGTGGTTTGCCTGTGAGGGAACATTTTCTGCCTGTCAGTGCTGCCTCTCCCTGTGTGCTTTCTGAAGCCTGTTCCTTTTACCATGGTCAGATTGGATCTTTTTGATACTTCTGATTGTTTCATGTGTCTTATCTTCTATTAAATTGCATCGTTTGTAGCTGTCACATGAGTGACACTGGAAAGGCATCACTATCTTACATTATTGTTTAGTTCTGCCTTGTTTGTGAGTTAAAGTTAATTGTATGTTCAAGAAGGAAGCAAGGTTGATGTTTATGCTTCATACCTATCCCGAAGACAAGGTTGGTGACTGTGGTACAAGTTACATTTCAGGATTGTTAACTGCTGTTCATGGAGATAGGTGGTAGATAAATACCATTGCTTGAGGGTTTTTTTTTTTTTTACCACAAAGTTTAAATCACATACCTTTCTTCAAAGTTAAAAGATTCAGTTAGCATGTTCCCTAACATATGTGGTCATATGTTGAACCATTTTAAAAGTTTTTAATTGCTTCTTCTGGCATTTATCTCTTTATTTAAAAATATGTGCTTAAGTGCTGTTTCTTGATTTTCTTCAGTGTTTCAATTTTTCTTCAGTGTATAGCTCAGTCCTGTGGCAGGTGAGGCTGTGTTTCTCATACACCCTTCCCTTAACTAAACACACACACTGTACCACTTAACCCCTGAATTTTGAGATGAGCATTCAGTGTTGACATTATTAGAGCAAGGTAAATACTGTTTGTAGCTTCACCACACAGTAAATCATGACTACATCTCCTTTGTTTTGTATTTTGTTTTTTGATTTTTGTTTTCAAAAAACAAATGGTGTGAATACTTGTCTTATGTAGAAAACTAAGCAAGTGAAAAATATTTTCCACCAGTTCATTCCAAACTCCCTGCCAGATATAAAACACCCTTCCACATGGCCCAAAATGAGGAATAACCTCTCAGTTCCTTTTTTCCTCCCCATTAGAAAAATTACCCCCAGGGCCTCTGCCCTCTGCCCTTCTCGGACTGGTTGCCTTCCAGTGTGCTTATGCCCTCAGCTGAGACCCCGGGCTTACCTTCACTCTTGCCCTGGGAGCTCTCCCTCTTTTTGTCCCCCCTCTGTGTTGAACACCCTGTTTCTTGCTTTTTGCATTGGTTTACTCTTCTGCTTTCTGTAGCTTCCTGAGAAAGGGGAGTTTTTCCCAGTGTTTGGAAGTCTAAAAATATCTTTATTCTGCTTTCATACTTTATTGATAATATGATTGGGTATATGTCCTCAGAAAATTCTTTTTATTAATGAAGTCTTTTGAGTATAGTGTGTATGGACCAGTTTCTTTAAAAGTAGAAAAGGTTTGCAGTGGAAAACCTTTCATACCTGACACCCCCAGTCTCTCCACTCCTCCTACCAGCCTTTATTTGCCTCTTGTACATATTCCCTGAGTTAACAACTATATATTCTTATCACCTCTCTACTTTAGAATATGTTCAAACTGTAAGTTATGTACAGTGGTCTGTATATTGCACATGACAGTATGTTTTCTCATAACAGTGTATTTTGGAAATCTTTGTGCAGATACGTTTAGTGTACGCCCAGCAATCTTCTCAATAGTTAGCAAGCATGACCTAACTGAATCTTAGTAACAGCCCATAGTGTGGATACTTCAGTATTCCCTTTTAATAGAGAGACTGAAGCATAAAGCATAAAGAGGTTAAAAGCCTCCGGGGTCATACATAAAGTCAGGACTCGAGTCCGGTCAACATGTGGTTCCAGAGTCTGTGCTGTCTTAACCACAGTGCCATGCTTCCTCATGGTCAGTGGCTGTGTAATAGTCCATCATGTGGATGCTCTGTAATTTGTCTCTCCAGTTCCTTATCAATGGCCTTTTGAGTTGTTCGTAGCCTTTTTGCTAGTGTAAACAGTTCTGCAGGGACTGACTTAAGCATACTTAATTTTGTGTGCGTACAAGTGTAGGTCCAGCTCTTATTGTGAGATCAGTACCTGCTGGAATTGGTGACTGTAATTTGATAGCCGTTAGAAGGGTTTACCAGTGTACAGTGCATGAGAGTCTTTCACTAGCAATACTTTTTCTGAACTTCTGGGTTTTTGACAACCTGATAGATGAAAAATTGAATCTCAGTGCAGGTTTTTTGGTATTTACTCATAATGAGCACGTTGCCTGTCTTTCTGATTCATTTCTGTTTCCTTTTCTGTCTGTCTAATCCTTTGCCAATCTTTATTTCCAGCTGCATTTTCTGTTTTTTTGTTATGTAGGCGCCAGAGGGATCTGAAAGTGCGATCCTTTCTTTTAAGTTTGTCATCTTCTTTTGACTCTGCTCAATTTTTTCCCATACAGACGTTTTTGTAGTAGTCGAATTGATCAAATGTACTTTTTGCTTCTGGATTTTGAGTCATGGTCAGAAAGTTAGCATTTCTACTCTTAAGATGATCTTATGAAGGGATCATCAAGTATTTTCTAGAATACTTAAGGTTTCATTTTTTTTATATTAAAATTTTTTATATATTTGGAATTTATATAGGATGTAAGGTATGAATTCACCGCCACCCCCACCACCCACAGTGGTCCAAAAGCTATTTATTGCATAGTCTAGCTTTTCCCACTGGTTTATTAAGGCAGCAGCTCTTTCACACTATCTTAATGAGTGACATTTAAAATCTACTAGTGTTAGCTCTTTCTTATCTCTGTTTTATTGGTTTTATTAAATTTATTAGTAAGCTTAAGGAGCATTTGTGTTTTTTAGATGTGGAGTTATCTTCACCAAGATAATGGCATGTCACTGTATTTGCTGATGTCTGCTTTAGTATCCTTCAGAGTTTACGTTGTTCTTCATATAGTTACAATACACGAAGTTTATTCTTAGGTGTTTTTTCTTGTTGCTGTTATCAATGGGAATTTTCTCCATTCTGTCATCTTAGATTCTTTGTTATGCAGTGTGTGTGAAAACGATTGATTTCTATAAATTTTGTAGCGTGGGACTTCTAGTGTTTGGGTAATTTTTCAGTAGATTCTTCTGGGTTTCTCAGTCGTGTCTTTATATAACGATAGTCATATTTCCTCCCTTCTCATTTCTGTACTTTTGATGTCTCTTAAGTGACTGTATTAGTACCTCTAATGCATAGTTCAGTAATAGTAATGATAGTTTCTTTCAGAATTTGAAGCACTGCTCCGTTTATTGTGTTTTAACTTATAGACAGACTCAAAGCCATTTTCTTTNTGGGGTGAGCCCACCTAAGGTGTTACAATCTGCTTGATAGTTGCAAAAATTATGTTTGGCTTTTTTTTTTTTTTTAAACCTCCCATCACCCCAACGTCCTGCCTCCTCCCTGGATGGATTCCCCACTCCCTCCCCACAAGGTGCAGCTCCAATCCCCCTCCCCGCCCTTGCCCTGTGTGCTCTCCCCATCCCTTCTCTCTCCCCACACACACAGAGCCTGCTGGAGACCCCAGAACCACGCCTTTGACAGCACAGGCCTTGCTGGCCCGAAGAGTCCGAGCTGCAGTGACAGGTGACAGCGTGTGTCCTGAGCCACTTGGAGCCCCGAGGCCTTGGGGTCTCCAGGGCAGGGGGAGAGGCAAGTCCAGGGCGGGGGCAGGATTTCTTCTCCCCGCTGAGTCCTGCGAGGGTTGGCAGTGGCACTCTTTGTCACTATTCCTCTATCTGGGGTTACATTCTTGTTAGTCAAAAGAGACAAAAGCACTATTAAAAAACACAAAAAAGCAGCCGGCTCCTGTGGAAAGGAAAAGGTGTCAATTTCTATACGCATAATACTGGCAAAAGCTAGTTTTCAGGGGGTTATAAATACACACGTGGTTCTAGAAAGAAGGCTGTGCGGAATCGGGCTTTAGACTGGTGGGGTGGAGTACAGGACCACAGAGTTGTAGTCGGGGGGAGGCGAGCAGCAGGAAATCTTCCTCTCCAGCTCCGAGTGGTCATAGGTGAACCTGCGGTGGCCTGTGCCCAGGTGCCCACAGCTGGCGTGGCAAAACGTGGGTCTGCTGAGATCAGAAAGGCCTGACTCCTTACTCTTACTGGTTACTCTCAAGCTAAAGATAGAAAAGAAAGAAAAAAATCAATTGTACAAAATGGATTTATTGGAAACACTGAAGTCCACTCTTTAGTGGGCCATTTGTTCAAGTCCCGTGGCTTTCCTGGTCGGTAAAGAATCTGCCCGCAACGTGGGAGGCCTGAGTTCGATCCCTGAGGCATGAAGACCCCCTGGAGAAGGAAATGGCACCCCACTCCAGTATTCTTACCTGGAAAATCCCATGGACACAGGAGCCAGGTGGGCTACAGCCCATGGGATTGCAAAGAGTTGGAGTAGAGGTGGCGGACTAACCCTTGTTCAAACCCATCCAGAGTGAATGTCTGTTGAGTCCTAGCTCGAACTAGGCTGGGGTGTCTGGAGCTGCCCACGGCCTCTCCTCCACCAGCTGGGGGTCAGTCCAGTGGCCAGGGATGGAGGGTGGGATTAGTTAAAACAAATCCAGAATTCCTGGTGGAAAACAGCTCCCAGACTTGGGTCCAGCGCTCCCCTCCACAGGTCCGTTAGTGCCTAGGATTGGCTGAAAGATGCTGAACCTGTAAACAACATCTTCTAAGGGGAGAGCTGCGATTAAAATAGAGGATCCTGAGAGGAGGCACCTCCTGCATCACCCAGGTGGGCCCTGAATGCAATCTCGCGTGTCCGGGCGGGAGCATCACAGCACCTGCAGGCGGGGCGGGGCCACGGCCGCAGAGGAGGAGTGCTGGCCAGGGTGTCCTGTGGGGAAGGGGGCCTCATGTTGGGGTGCAGCCCTGCCAACACCTCGTTCTGGGGCGTCCGGCCTCCGGAACTGCAAGAGGATCCGTTTCTCCCATTCTGAGCCACTGACTTCGTGCAAAGTTGTTGCAGCCGCCTAGAGCGACGCCTAGGACGTGCTACAGAAACTTGGTAAGTTTCTCCCTCTCAAGCTTGTGCTCTGGAGGAGAGAAGCGTTCGGTTCGGTTCGGTGCCAGGCAGTGTGTTGCTGGCCAGGGCGAAAAGACTGGCTTCTGGGTTGGGTCCGCGTGGGACGGGGAGCCGGTCTGGTCCTCCGTGTTTGATGGTTTCAGCAGCGCCGGTGGGAGTGAGAACCCCGCCCGCCACTGGCCGTTCGGCTGGAGATGGGCGCACCTGGCCTTTGACCCATGTTTGGTATGTTGGTCTTGGAGTGGAGGAGGCAATGGATGGCTTTCATTTTTTTCCACAAAGGTCTGGAAGTGTTTCAAGGCAGGAAATAAGAACCCGTAGGTCCCGCTTACCCCCTCACTCCGTGTCCTGTGACCTGCCCGGAACTGGGCTTGGGGTCCCTGGGTGCCCGGGGAGAGGACACAGGTGCACCAGGCGTCTGTCGGGGAGCGTTCCCAGCCCGCCAGTCCTCTGTGGTTGATGAGCTGGGGCTCCACTGCTCAGAGATGTCTGTGGACACCCTTTGGTTTACATTAGGGTCTGCAAACTAGCCTGTGAGCTGGCCACCTGTTTGGGTTTTTTTTTTGATAAAAACTTATTGACATGTTTGCATATTGTACAATATACCTATTTAAAGTGTACTCTGGGCATTTCATTATAAATGAAATCATACAACTGGCTCCTCTCACTTAATTCAAGCTTCATCAGTGTTATAGCTGCCTATCAGTACCTCATACTTTTGATTGACAAATATTCTCTTGTACGGATATATGCATTTTATTTATCCGTTCACCAACTGATAGACACTAGAGTTGTTTCTACTTTTGGTTCTTATGAACAGTGCTGCTATGAATATTTGCATATACGTTTCTGTGGGGTATATGTATACCTACAGAGTTGCATTGCTGGCTCACAGAGTAACTCTATTTAACCTTCTGAGGACTGTTTTCCTCTGTAAACTGCTAGACTGTTTTCCAAAGTGGCTGCAGTATTTCATATTCCTACCAGCAAGCATCCAGAGTTCTAATTCATCCACATCCTCACCAACACTGACTCTGGTTAGTGAGGACCAGAGTTCTAGAACCACGTCCCTGATTCAAACCATTCTGGTGGGGTGAAGAGGGGTCTCATGTGATTTGCATTGCCCTGATGTCTGATGAGGTGAAGCTTATTTTCACGTGTTCCCTGGCCAAGGCCACCGGCTCTTGTGAGTATGGTTGTCTGGACACAGCTGCATTTTATTGTTCGTCTATCAGCTGCTTTTATAAGTGGCAGAGTTGAGTGGTTATCACTGGCCCCTTACGAATGAGTCTGCATTCAGTAGAAAAACCATCTAAGTTTTGTACAATAGAAACTTCTCGGCAGTCAGAATTTAGACTGTAAAAAAACACATGCAGAACATACTTTTCTGAAAACACTTAACTCTGAACACAACACCAAAACTACACAAATGCAGAATGAAAACGGCATTTCATCTCCACCAAAAGTATTGATCATGAAAGGTGTAAAAAGTCACCTGACTTCCCTAGGCACAGTTCCCTTTTTAAACAGGTCCACCCCCAAGTACTCTTGTTCTCCTAGCTCTTCAACTGCATGGAAAACATGGGGTGCTTGAGAGTTTGAGGAAAAGAGAAGGGAGCACTCCACCTGTGTTGTGGAGGAACTGAAGACTTTGTTCACTTTTAAAATCTTATTTTCGGTCCTTTACCAAAGGAGGCCCAACTTCTCCCAGGTGTTTTGGGAACTCTGTTTAAATAAACGCAAATGAAAAGACGATGGGTGGGGGAAGTTTGCAGATCCCTGATTGAGATAAAAGAGGGGCAGAATGGTTCCACATGGCGGGGAGGGTCAAGGGCAGATGTTTGAACCAGGAAAGAAAGGCGAATCTGGTGGGCCTTGCCCTGTCCAGCGATGTCCCTGGGCAGAGAGGAGCACGGGAGCACGGAGAGGAGCCGGCCCGTGCAGAGGGCAGCGAGAGCCCTGGTAGTTCTGACAGTGTTGCCACTGGCTGCTGGGTGGAGGCAGGTGAGCAGGCTCTAACAGGAAACGAGCCTTCATTTGGAAGAGTTGGGAGCTCAGGATGGTGTGTCTCAGGACTGGACGACTGTCCCGGGGCCCTTCTTGTCCCCTCATTGCAGGCCCCCGGCAGATAATGGGTGTGCGTTCTCTCCCTGCCCCCTCGGACAGGTCTCTGGTCCAGACTGTACACTCTTCACAGTTGGGGACGTCCGGCTCCTTTCAGCTGAAAGACTGTGCTTCCTGTGCTTGGACTGCCTTCTTTGCTGGAATGTTCTGTCTTCTCTCAAATCCCACTCTTCCTTTCCAGAGCATGGTGCTCAGGTGTCTGCTTTTTTCTGTTTTCTTTTTTTTTTTAATGATTTTTTTACAACTTTATTTATTTTTAATGGAAGGATAATTGCTTTACAGGATTGTGTTGGTTTCTACCAAACATCATCATGAATCGCCATAGGTTTACTCATGTCCCCTCCCACTTGAACATCCCTCCCCACTACCCTCCCCATCCCATCTCTCTGGGTTGTCACAGAGCCCCCCCATGTGAGTTCCCTGAGTCATACAGCAAATCCCCATTGGCTCTCTATTTTAAATATGGTGATGTATGTTTCCCATTTACTCTCTCCAGGCCTCCCACTCTCTCCTTCCTCCGCATCCATACGTCTGCTTTCATGCCCTCTCTACTGTCCTTCCAAGGAAAAGAGCTTTTTGCACAGCCTGGACACTGTAGTTTAGGAGGGCAGGTAGCCCTTAATTATGGCCATGAAACCCTCCTCCCGGGCAACGTCCCTCCTGCCCCTCCAGAAAGTGAGCAAACACCCCTGCCCCCCGCTTCCCTACTCACTTCAGTGAGGCCTTGGGTTTGCTCTCTGCCCAGGTGAAGCGCTTCAGCAAGGGGGAGGCCAGCAGGGTGCCACTATCCAGCTGATAGTCCTGCAGGGAAGAAGGGAGAGTTACAGCTCCTGCTTGAGCCACAGGAGTTCATGACATTGGGATGCGTGTCTGAGGTCACTCCAGCATCTGGCCTCCCTCCTTGTGAGGACAGAGCACTCTCCATACCGGCCAGTCTGCTGCTGCTGCTCAGTCGCTTAAGTCGAGTCCGACTCTGTGCAACCCATAGAAGGCAGCCTACCAGGCTCCTCTGTCCCTGGGATTCTCCTGGCAAGAACGCTGGAGTGGCTTGCCATTTCCTCTAATGTGTGAAAGTGAAAAGTGAAAGCAAAGTTGCTCAATTGTGTCTGACTCTTCGCGGCCCCATGGACTGCAGCCTACCAGACTCCTCCATCCATGGGATTTTCCAGGCAAGAGAACTGGAGTGGGTTGCCATTGCCTTCTCCAACTGGCTAGTCTAAACCTTGTCAATTACAAGAGGCCCCTATGTCCAGTGACTCAGAGAACCTTCTTCCTGCAGGTGAAGAAAGCAAATATAATCAAAATGGAAAATTGCAGGTAACAGGCGAGCATTTTTTGTAGTCAACTTTTATGCTATTTTATGCAAACTATTGCATAAATATGTTCAAGCTGATTGGGCAGATGACTTGGCAGTGATATGTAAAGATTCCCTGGTAGCTCAGGTGATAAAGAATCTGCCTGCAATGCAGGAGACCCAGGTTTGATCCCCGGGTTGGGAAGATCCCCCAGAAAACAGAATGCAACCCACTCCAGTATTCTTGCTTGGAGCATTCCCATGGACAGAGGAGCCTGGCGGTCTACAGTCCATGGGGTCACAAAGAGTTGGACACAACTGAGCGAGAAATAAAGACACGATTTAATTTTCTTTCTTGAAGATTCTATGGAGATTTGAGACCCTTCTGAGTTACTGTGATATTGAATGATTTGCCTTGGAGACGAACAGAGATAATTCTATCGTTTTTGAGACTGCATGCAAGTACTGCATTTTGGACCCTTTTGTTGACTATGATGGCTACTTCATTTCTTCTAAGGGATTCTTGCCCACAGTAGTATATATAATGGTCATCTGAGTTAAATTCACCCATTCCAGTCCACTTTAGTTTGCTGATTCCTAAAATGTTGACATTTACTCTTGCCATCTCCTGTTTGATCACTTCCAATTTGCCTTGATTTGTGGACCTAATATTCCAGGTTCCTATGCAATATTGCTCTTTACAGCATCAGACGTTGCTTCCATCACCAGTCACATCCACAACTGGGTGCTGTTTTTGCTTTGGCTCCATGTCTTCATTCTCTCTGGAATTATTTCTCCACTGATCTCCAGTAGCATACGAGGCACCTACTGACTTGGGGAGTTCATCTTTCAGTGTCCTATCCTTTTGCCTTTTCATGGGGTTCTCAAGGCAGGAATACTGAAGTGGTTTGCCATTCCTTTCTCCAATGGGCCACATTTTGTCAGAAATAAAGACACTCCTTGGAAGAAAAGTCATGACCAACGTAGACAAGATATTTAAAAGCAGAAACATTACTTTGCCAACAAAGGTCCATTTAGTTAAGGCTATGGTTTTTCCAGTAGTCATGTATGGATGTCAGAGTTGGACTATAAAGAAAGCTGAGTGGCAAAGAATTGAGTGTTGGGGAAGACTCTTGAGAGTCCCTTGGACTGCAAGGAGATCCAACCAGTCAATCCTAAAGGAGATCAGTCCTGGGCGTTCATTGGAAGGACTGATGCTGAAGCTGAAACTCCAATACTTTGGCCACCTCATGCGAAGAGTTGATTCATTGGAAAAGACTCTGATGCTGGGAGGGATTGGGGGCAGGAGGAGAAGGGGACAGAGGATGAGATGGCTGGATGGCATCACCAACTCAATTGGACATGAGTTTGAGTAAATTCCGGGAGCTGGTGATGGACAGGGAGGCCTGGTGTGCTGTAGTCCATGGGATTGCAAAGAGTCGGACACAACTGAGCGATGGAACTGAACTGAGTTACAGTTTCCAGCAATTCAGTTTACTCATCGGGTCATGTTTAGCACTGAGTTTTATGCAGGATCCTCCTTATACTGTCAAAATGGTGTTTCCAATGAGTGGATCCCACATGTAGTTCCTGCCACCCTTTGGGTCTCTTATGTGGCTCTGTGTGTGTCCTTGACTATCAGGGAGAAACCTAAGCAAGGATACTGCCCTAGGGCCCAGTGCATCAGGGTCAGGAGGGCTAAGGGTCAAAGAAATCTTGCATGTTTTATTCAGTGCCATTTCCTTGGACTTAAAACCAGCATTCTAAGCAGCAAGCAACATTTCCAGCACTTTGCCTTTGTAGTCACAGCTTATTTGTAATTTTTTTTTAATGTTCACGTCATCTTCTCCTCTCTATCTGGTATGTTTGAAGGGTTTGGGCATTTTCCAGCGGTGACCACAGCATTTGAGGTCACCACCTTCTCATCACAGTAGGGTTTCCAGGCCTTTTTTGGGTCATGGCTCTGTGAGCATGGGTGGTCCTGGGATCCAGAGGCTGTGTCCCTGGATACCACGCTTTGGTCCAGCTGTCTGTCTCCTCCCCTTAATCTCTCAGCCCCTTGTCCAGACCTTTAAAGGGACAGGTGAGTTGAGGCCTCTTGTTAGCCAGGGCTGTGTGGATTGCTTCTCTCTGTGCGGCTGGGTAGAAGCCTGGCTGCTCAGCTCTGGAAACTGTGTGGGAAGGAGCAAGAGGTCTCGAGATTCTTCCAGGATCTCAGAGGGGAGGCCCCGCCCCTTGCACAGTTTTGAGTTGCTTTGATGCAGTGATAGCAGGCTTCCATCCCTGAGAGCCAAGATGTTTAGAAACACCCAAGGACGTTTCCTAAGGTTATGCCCAGCCAAGGACTTGGGCTCTGGGGTGAGCTCTGGGTCATCTTCAGACTACAGAACTCCTTTCAAATTAGCTCTGTATGTCCCATGTCTTGTCATTCCCCTGGAACTGTCATTTCAGCCACCACTGATGATTGGCCCCTGGTAACCTAGAGCAACCGGACAGTTGGGGTTTGTGTTTGCATGGGGGGCTGCCTGGGGTGTGCTGAGGAAGTTAATTCTGTTACTTACATCAAGCAGGGAAATGCCATTCGGTGAGAATTCTTCAAAGGTTTTGAGTTTTTCCAGGCTGATGAAATTGAAAGCATTGACATATCTAAAGAAACAGAAAGGATAATCAGGTCAGTAATTAAACTTAAAAGTTTTTGCACAATGAAGGAAACTATAAGCAAGGTGAAAAGACAGCCTTCAGAATGGGAGAAAATAATAGCAAACGAAGCAACTGACAAAGAATTAATCTCAAAAATATACAAGCAACTCCTGCAGCTCAATTCCAGAAAAATAAATGAACCAGTCAAAAAATGGGCCGAAGAACTAAACAGACATTTCTCCAAAGAAGACAGACAGATGGCTATCAAACACATGAAAAGATGCTCAACATCACTCATTATCAGAGAAATGCAAATCAAAACCACAATGAGGTACCATTTCATACCAGTCAGAATGGCTGCTATCCAAAAGTCTACAAGCAATAAATGCTGAAGAGGGTGAGGAGAAAAGGGAACCCTCTTACACTGTTGGTGGGAATGCAAATTAGTACAGTCACTCTGGAGAACCTTAAAAAAAAAACTGTGGAGATGCCTTAAGAAACTGGAAATAGAATTGCCATATGACCCAGCAGTCCCACTGCTGGGCATACACACCAAGGAAACCAGAATTGAAAGAGATACATGTACCCCAGTGTTCATCGCAGCACTGTTTATAATAGCCAGGACATAGAAGCAACCTAGATGTCCATCAGCAGACGAATGGATAAGAAAGCTGTGGTACATATACACAATGGAATATTACTCAGCCATTAAAAAGAATACATTTGATTTAGTTCTAATGAGGTGGCTGAAACTGGAGCCTATTGTAGAGAGAAGTAAGCCAGAAAGAAAAACACCAATACAGTATACTAACGCATATATATGGAATTTAGAAAGATGGTAA